>JABUQX010054413.1:0-27405 GCA_015478945.1 Trachelipus rathkii
AAACTGTAACTTTGATAATTTTTGTAATTTTCGATTCTTTCAACCATCAATAAGGCGGCGGCATATGAGTTCTCGTAATGTTGTAATGGGCTCGTTGAGTATTTCATCTTTCAGCATATCCCCATAAACTTTCTATAGGATTCATGTCTGGATAATTTCCAGCCCATGGGAGCTCCTGAACGCCATTTTGTGCAAACCGCATCTTCATTGATTTGAGCGTGTGAGGATGCCCGATGTCTGTTGGATATGTACGAATGGTTGATCACTCATAATTTGGTAGGTAGTATATGATCTTTTATTTACCTCTCATTATTGAACCTGGTTTCATAGTTCCTCAACCAGGTGTAAACGGCGTTGTTCCATGTAACGAATGGCTCACCATCACCAGGATTTCAGTTAGGAAATTTGATGGGTTTCAGATTCTAGAGATTAAATTTTCCTCACCTGGAGTGTCGTTTTCTTACGCTCTGTACGCGTTGATATATATGATATAATATTATATTGAGCGTTATATAGTAGTATATGTATATATTATATTATATTGTATATATTATTAGTATATATTATATATATATATATATATAAGATTATAATAATTATATTGAATAAAATTTTAGGGGAAAAAAGAGTGTTCCCTATGTGTTGTGTACGATGGACACGGGTGTGCAAAAATGATTAATGGTCTAGTTTGATTCCAAAAAAAAACCATTCTTGAAAGTAGCCTATGTTCTTAATCGAGCAAATGACCTCTCTTTTATATGAAAAATAAAGGGTGTCAAGGCAAACCCCTAAATATAGTTCCCATATAAATTGAACTATTAATTATTAACAATAATATATACAAAAAATGTTATGAAGGATACTCTGGTTAAAAAGGTCTACGGGAATTTTCAAAATGAAATGTGTTATTATTGTAGCATAAACGACATAGTTTTAAAAGTGACTTGATGTGCAGATGTATTAGAACGTATATTATACGAATATGAATTCAAAAATTCACATTTTTAATACGAGGTAGTGTTAATTACAAAACCTCGATTCTCCAAAAATAATTAATCAAACGATTTTTCCTTTGCAGTGAAACAAATGGAAGACAATATGAATGTCTGGTGCATGTTTCAGACAATTCTAATAAATAGTGGCCGAGTTATACCAAAATAAAGATAAAGAAATATTATGACAATTTTGTGGCAAAAATTCCGTACATACACATATGATAGGAAAAAAGTTGTAAAGAAAGCGTTGAATCAATTTTAGCTCAGCTGTTGACAAAATCTGTAGTCCTTCTTCGGACTTTTTGTGGGCAACTTTTTCCAGCCCAGTTCAGTAAATTTAAATGCATGTCACCTGGTCGTTTTTCAAGGACATACATTTTTAAGGATACACACATAAAGGATATTAGTATGATTTTTCCTAATATCATTAAGACTTTTCTCAACACAAGACCTGTCAACCGATCGTTTGACCACATGTTTAAAAAACATCCATATTCGTTGGTTGCGATTTAATGAGTTTTAATGCAATAAAAACTCGCGCAACACCAAGTCCCTAATATTTTTATTGTTCTTATAAATTAAAATTAAGAGCAAATTATGAGTATATATTAATAGAAACTAGGAAAACATCTGTGATTTTTGAAGATTTATTAGGTTTCGTGACTGTTGAAAGCAAGGCTGCGGAGCCGGCAAATTTTTTTCCGGCTCCGACTCCGGCTCCATCATTTTAAAATTACCCGGCTCCGGCATTTTAAAATTACTCGGCTCCAGCATTTTAAAATTACCGGCTCCGACTCAGGCTCCGGCATTTTGAAATTGTTCGGCTCCGGCTCCGACCCTACTTATAGATTCCTTCGTCGCATTTACATTGTAGAGATGATTAAGGTTCTTGTTTAATAAAATTTTGATTGTGTATGATGAAAATAAATGTTGCAAATAAAATCGCTTTTTATTACTTAAAATTAAAAACTATAGAAAATTTTTAATAGAAAATGTAAGAATTTTTAAGAAAAATACATAAAAATCGAATATATATAATTGTTCTTTCTAAAATTTTAATATAAATTCTGTACTGCCATTATAAAGAACTGTACATTTACGTAATATAAACCCATCAATCTTTTTTTAAACCAATAATAATACTGTTTAGTTTCAGTTGCCAAAATTTTAAAATTTAATTCTTCTATTGGGTCATTTGATTGAAGAATATGTATCAATTTTTATTCAAAAAGATTGATATATATATATTATGTATATAATTATTATTATGTATTATATATATAGTATTAAGTATATATATATATTATATATATATATATATATAGTATATATAGTATTAATGTATTTATATTTATATATTATGTATTGTTAGACGAAACGTCAGCACATGAATTTATATTAAATATTTAGGAGGATAGAGTGAAGGGTATTCGTTTTCTGTATTTCTTAAAATAATATATAAGTATATATATATTTATATATAAGTATTATATAGTTATAGTAGTATATAGTATTAATTTATTATTATATATAGTAGGTATATATGTATTATATAATAAGTATATATTATATTAATAGTATTATATATATAAATCAGTTTCCTTAAATATAAATAATTTCTCTTTGAAATGCCTGACCATATGTAATATATATTCCAAATATGTCTAAAATAAACTTCATTGTGAAATCCCTCTTTAACGATGTTCTTAGATACTTGATTTTATTATTTTTAAATGCAGTAAAATATGCTCTGTCTCTAACATTCAGTTTGAATTAGGAGCAAAGCTATATTGTGGCAAGCGCATCTTGGCAAAATTTTAGGATAGCAATTGGTTGCCTCTTTAACTGTTAAGCAAGATAATGTGAGGTTAAATTTTCATTTATTCCATCTAATGCTTAAGGGAATCTACTTTTATTTTACTAGGGATTTTTGGGTTTGAAATTCCTTTACTGGTAGATTATCTTTTAAGAGTTCTTTCAATCGCTTTTCTGCATGCTCCATTTTTTCCCATTATCTGTCAAATTTTGACTTTCTTCATCCCTACCTGAAACAAGATACACAAGGGAGGATTTCTGAAACTGCTTTGAATCTATCTGACTCCGACCAGAGTTTCTGGTGTCGATTTAAGTGTTATTCATTTTCGATACCAGTACCAACGTCTGAGCACGCTCCCGTATTTGAGAACAGTTCGTAGAAAGATCTGGAACAAAGATTGGCTACAATAAGGTATTGGTTATTTCCAGTTTACTATCCTTTCCCCTTCTTCCATTGGAATTTTTGTTTTTTTATTTGCTAGATCCCTTCTGTCAGTTAATAAGATCTTTATTTTTGAGTCTTGGATCTTTTTTTTTTCTATGTAGTTTTGAAGTTTTATTAATTCTTCGAGGGTTTCGATTTGTTCCCACTGACTGTCGAGAGTAGAAGTTCTTTGTATGTTAAGCCTTTGTAGCTTATAAGATATGTAGTTTCCCAACCTTGTCTCTTGTATCGTACATTGCCTACTTTGTCCAGCTGATCTTTGATTCCATTAATTTGGGGATGTTGCTGGTTTTTGTCTATTTGTCTCACTTTTTATAGATGCCTTATGAGTATGTGGAGAGCCATGCACGCATCTGTCTAATGTAAGTAGGACTTCTACATCTCATGTTGTCCCTGTGTTTTTAGCATCGAACAAGAGTAATTTTTAAGTAAATTTAGTGAACTAGTTATTTACATACATATTCTTTCGTTGGACATTCAATAACATCTAGGATGCTACTTTACTCAGCTTCCTTGCTGTTCCTCATTTCCTCTATAAATGTGCCTTATTCTAATTTGTTAATCGTACTGATCATTGTTTGATGCGTTTACCGTAAATAAGCTTAAGCTATATCGTTGCCACTTTGTTATTTCGAATTCCTTTAAAAAGCGTGCGTAACAAATTTCTTGGATTATATTCGCTGAATATGTTGGCTGATTTGGTATCTTTAATCTGTGCAGTGTTTAGAAGATATTGTTTTTTTATTATTCTTCGTCCAATATCTAATATTATTGGCAAAGTAGTTTACCATGTTCCCTTGTGTTAAGCATCCTATTTTAATATGCGATCAAGGCGTCCTTTATTGCATTTTAATTATTTTTTTTTCCTTATGCGCTTCTTCTAGATACTATTTTACATATTTTTCGGATCTAAACTCTCACAGTTCGAAGCAGATTTTCTCTAACAGTGTTTAAATTCTCTGGTCTTTCAATAAGGAATAAACTAAATGGTCAATCTTTGAACACCATTATAATCAATTGTATTTTAAATTTTTGACTTCACATCAGGGATTGCACGAAAGAAATCAAATGAAAAATAGTTATAAACTTAAGTCCGGGGTTTTTTGAAAATTAAGGTTTAGTCCTGGATTACTTACCTTTATACTTATTTCTTTTAGCAATTGCTAGCAATGTCTGTGATGAGAGCAGCTTTTAAATGTCACATTAAAACTTAAAAGTATCCATATGATTGTATTGTGTACCTCTCTAATGAGTAACTGGTAGTAGTAAGAAAATCCCTTTCGTTGCTATTATTCGGACTTGACTTGTTTTTCCCGATTCAATTGTGTGAGAATATTTCATATATAACAATAGTGAAAGTACTTTTAATCTTCAGAGTGAGTAAGTATATATCATTTTGGATCATTAGCCATTTGTAACTTTGATTTCTACGTAATGATTTTTCTAAAGTGATATTAATTTGAAATATTAAAGTTTACCAAAAGACCAAACCTTTTTTTATATTGAATATAGATATATACATAAGTGTGTTCTGAATATATATTATATATATATATATATTTATATATATTATTATTAAATAGTATATATATGTAT
Source organism: Trachelipus rathkii (assembly GCA_015478945.1). NCBI lineage: Eukaryota > Metazoa > Arthropoda > Malacostraca > Isopoda > Trachelipodidae > Trachelipus > Trachelipus rathkii. The sequence goes on from JABUQX010054413.1 coordinate 4,852, forward strand.
TATATATTGATATTATATATATATATATAATTTATATATATTTACTATGTTCAGTATATATATTATATATTGATATATATATTTATTATATATATAGTATATATTATATATATATTATTAATTTATATAAAGTACTATATATATAGGTATTATATATATATTATATGTATATTATTATATATATAGTATATTATAAGTGAACATTGTGAATATATTAATAGTTATTTTTAATTTTGTATTTGCGATTTAGCCGGAGGCAGCCTCTTTTTATTACGGCTCCGACTCCGCGTTCCTTGGCTTCCAGGTACACCTAGAATTTCCGCTTTCCGACTCTGGCCCAAAGATTTTGGCTCCAGCTCCAGTCCCTCAAAAAATTTCGTCTCCGGAGCACTGGTTAAAAGGACAATATCTAGCGGTTGCCATACAACGAAGGTTGGTAAAAGTATTACTTTCTGATTGGGCTAACGATGATATGTGCTAGCAGTAATGAAGAGGAGTTTTAGAAATAATGTTCAAGCTTCGAAAATAACTTGAAATTTTTGAAATATGCAATCACGAGGCAACTTTTATATATTATATATAGTATTCCGCTCTCTCTTTGAGATAGGGCCCAGACCGTGATAGTGGTGGGATGATTCTGTGTTAGAAATTAAAAAAAAAAAAAAATTAACGTGGTAAGGTTTTATTACGACTTGAACTTTAGCTTCACTCTTCTATAATGTACTGCATTGCAGTCTCCATCTCAGTGTACAAATTAATTCTTTATCATTATTTGAAAATATTATGCTGGTTTTCAGAGATTTTCGTCAAGCATCGTTGAAAATGTTTCAAGTATTTTGTAAGTTGCAACTGAAATTAATAATTTCTATTATGAAATAAGAATTTCTTCGCGTGTCAGAATAATGGTTCTATAAGAAGATGATAAACAAATAAATTACAAGTTCCTTTTCTTAATTTTGTAGAAACGGCTAAAAGTAGCAAGTTTCGTGTGCCAAATTCCTATTACCATTCGCTAGTAAAGGTTCATTTTAATCGTCATTCTTTTAAAAGTTGGTAAGAATTAGGTAAATGATAATTGGTCTATTCACAATCTCTTTGAATTTGTTAAGTTGATTTTTGCACTTATATCTCCTCTTTAGAGTCACATCGCAAAATATATTTTTCAACTCTGAAAGGTTTAAAACAAAAAAAAATTTATTTCATGTTAGTCTTTCTCTCCTGTAGTATTTTTTAATTGAGTGTTCATCTTATATATATTGGATCAGGGCACAAAATATAACGAAGAGTATCAATCAGTTTTGTCTGTTAGAAAGCATGAAAACATATATTTTCTTTTCTCTTCTTCTCTCTTCTCTCTCTCTCTCTCTTATGTTATATATACTATAAATATATATAATACATTATTATTATATATATATTATATAAGTATATATATATTTATATATATATATATTTATTATATATATTATATTACATTAAATATTACGTGTTGTTTATTTATATTTGAAATTGGTCTTCGATGATAGCTAATTTGAGTTTTATTCCCTTTATTATTTTATAATATATTATAGTTTTTATATTATATTTAGTATTATATGATATATATATATAATATAATATATATAATATTATTATATATATTATATATATATATATTATATATACTATTATATATATATATATATCTTTTATATTATGGTAAAACTTAAGTTTCTTCTGAACTTTCGATTTCTGATATATCAGTAAATATATATGATACCGATATTCTATTGATATCGAAATCGATATATATTATTATATATTATATATAATATATATATATATATATATTATATATATATATTATATATTATATATATATCTTATAATATAATAAGCATTTATGAAGAGCCACAATCCATATCTCAAAACTATAATACAGCTACCGGGAAAAGGAAACATTGCTTGTCTCGTACAATTTTAGTGCGGAAAATTGTAAAAAAAAAAATTATTTTTTTAATAATTATAGTAATATGAGTAGTAAAGCCTATTTAGAGACTTTTATACGTTACTCGTTAAATAAATAGACTTTCTTATAACTTTTGTTTATTTTTTTTAAAACTAAAGAATACCTCAAAGGGTATACCGCACTGATGGCAGGCGATTGGCTCAGGAGTTCGGGGGTCTCTCGACCTTACCGGGGAACGACGGCGGGGTTTGACTATTTCCTCCCCTCCGGGGATGGTCTCCAGAACCCCGTCTTTGGTATTTGGTTGGTCGCGGGGTTCATTCGCCCTCCGCCTACGGGGTATTTTGGATACGTCCCCCCCATGTGTTTCCTTCGTGGCTCGAGCCCCTTACATTTGCCGTGTAGTCAACCTTAACATTAATTATATAGTATACGTATATACTGGAGTGCTCCCTACCGGTTCGAGGCTCCCCCCGCAAGAAACAATGACAATTTTTTTATGGTTTTTTTTTTTGTTTTTTAGCATATCTTTTCTAACCAAAATTTTCAGCGCTGATAGCTATGTAGTTTTGTATGAATATGGTTTGTGGCTCTTCTAGAGGCTGGCCAATTATTATATATATTATTATATATATTATATATTTATATATATCGTAGTGATTTTATATGTTAGTATTATTATTAATATATCTGTATTAGATATATATTTATATATATATATTTATATATTATTATATACTGTAGGTTATGTTTTTAAAGTAAATAATACTTTAATATTTAAGTTTAATGGATAATTTACTTAACTTAAGATTTTCAAATCTTCAGGTTTTTAATGAGTTTCCTTTTTGATACATTAGGAGAAATGATGGCAAATAGCAGAGTAGATGAAGTTTACTTCGGCCTCGTATTGGAATATTTAATTGGCCGGTTCTTAATTTGCAGTTTCTATTCCACTTTTTCACAGCTTTGTGTGCAAACTATTGTAGAAAATGTTGCAAGAATCCTAATACTGTAAAAACATTTTTTGAAATATAATTTCAAGCAATTTGAATATTCAACCTTCAAAAATAAGAACAGCAGGACATCGGCATCGCTTGAGATATTAAAGGAAAAATGGCGTTATTTATTTATATGATAAGAATTTTTCCTTTGAAATCTTCCAAATAAATCTGATAATTTAAATATAGAGATGTCTAAAAATCAAGCTTATTCCCAAATGGATTTCCTCGATTAGCTGTAATTTAAATATCCTGATAAAGTAATCGAAGGTTCAGCATTAAGGAAACTTTAAGTGTACCCATGATTGATATAAGTATATCATGTATTTATATATATCATAATAGTATTTATTACTTACTATTATTTATTATAATTATTTATTATATATATATATTTATTATATACTACTATATATTATATATATTCCCTTTTTCCGATGTAAAGAATGTTGTTGAGATGTTCGATAGATTTCATTAAATATATTCCGATTATAAGAAGTTTCCAATGTTCTACCTTAAATTTGTACCGGCGGTTAATGTTCAACATCCTGTATTTTATCGTAAAATATACAATAATCAAAATTCAACAATGTGAAGAGCAATCCACCAATGATTACTAGATTTTCAACATTAAGGTTAAAGTTCGGTTTATCCCATTATGGTCAGGACGAGTACTGTCCGCTTTGTTCAGTGTAACCTTTCGGTGAATGAGTGATACAGGTTCAGGCATTGTGACATATAGTGGGGGCGGCCAGAACATGGTTTAGGTATTATCAGGCAGAACTTGAGGTCCAAAGCGGCTTACGTAAGCTTGTTGATAAAATAAGATTACGGGAGGTATTGTAAAACTATTTAACTTAAAGTAAGATACCTTTATTACTGTTTTTTGGGCTGCAAAGAAAAGCACGGCGAGAGTCAATTATTCAATTACTCCCATACTATGTAATCGTTTCTTTTGGCAACATTTTGGGCAGGACATCAATCACGATCAATAGAATATATCTAGCTTGTAAATTCTGGAATTTAAAACTTAAGATCATTGGGTATGGCTTGAAGTAGGATGTCATGTGCTCGTGTGAATATTTTGCCACTATGTTCCGGAATTCCCGAAATTGCTGGGTGAAAAGTGTAGTGGAATTGACTTTTACAATATGTTTTAGTCGGATGTTTCAATGTGTGAAAGGAAAGAGTAATTTATGAAGAAAAACTAGTTGAAAAATAGATTTGAGAAAAATATTAAGATACGTGCAATCAGCCGTGGCTGAGCAAGAAAGAAAGCAAAATAATATGTGCAATTTCTGTCAAAAGACAGGACATTATGAAGAAATTGTTATAAAAAGATAAAGCGTGTTTTTTTCTTGGCAAACAGAAATTCAATGGATGGATTCATTTCTTGATTTGCCATTGGATTAACAGAGCTTGGCACAAAGAGAATACCATTCGGGAACATAGGTGAAGAAAGTGCCCATAATACTTTTCATTTTTTCATCCAAAAAAATGACAAACTACAGGGCGCAAACAGACAAGGGTAGAGAGTTTAGTTTAAGATGTCTATATTGTGGGACAAAAATTTTAATTGACTTGAAGATTGGTCATTCCACTGTGATTGGGTTTTCTAAAGAAATAGTGAGAACCTATTAAATCAGAGTGGTGTGTTTTAAATCTTTGACAAAGCAAGGCTAGAAGATATATAAAGGTGGTTTTTTTTCTTCTTGTTTTTGCTTCTGGGAGGATGCTAGCAAATTAGATCTTAGAATGTATGCGGGCATCTCAATTGGAGCTCACGTATGGTATATATGGTTTCGTGAGAAGGGAAGTTAAAGCTAAATGATCAGAGGTATCCTTTGCGCTCTTTGATTTTATTATTTATATTTATTATATAAGAATGTCGCTCATATGCATGTGTGAAAGCAAGATCGGCGCCTTATTGATGTTTAAGAATGACTTTATACTTTCTTGATATAAAGATATAGAAAACGGTGGAGTTACTATGAGGGCGTTAACTATTTGAAGTAATAATAAGATAATGATTTTGTGGAGATGTTTATTTTTTCTACTATTCTTTTCTATCCTAGGGTTATAATTTTCTTCTTGGGAAACTAATTTGGTGAAAGAAGAGCCATTAATTTTTTTCCCCTCTATCTGTCTAGCTTCTAGATCCATAGATCAAGTATTCGACTTCACGGTCCCGATTTTTCTATGGTCGTATCAGAATATTTTCTTAGTTTCGGGTTTCGGAAAAATATATCGTTGTTCTATCTTGGAATTATTTCAAAACACCAAGGTGTCTCATCGCCTTCTTGAATGCACCGTCCCTAGGCTCTTCAGTTTTCTTACATTTACCTCTGTTCCTTGTGATCGTTTTTCTCCTTTGTAGAAGCGTGTTTGGGAGCTATGACTGGTCTCACGTTGCCACTGTCACCCGATAAGTCTGGCGTTAACATTCATGTCTGTATCGCTTGAGTTTACAATGACCATTTTTTGGTAAATGTTATCGCTTGTCAAACTCAACTTCCGGTTTTTTATTTTGTATTTTTGATTCGCGGACCAAGCATAAGGTTTTTAATATTTTAGTGGTTTTCTTTTCTTTTTTCACATCATCCTGAGTTAATGGTTTTTTTTGATTTTCGTTCATCTGGCACGCTTCTCTGTTGCGAGTTTGGCATTGTTTTTGTTCTGCATATTAACTTTTTTGGTGGAGGGTCCCTCCTTCATAAGGCATGGCGTTTTGTTTCTTCTATCATGAAGGTTTTTTTTTGCTACAGGTGATGTTAATTATGAATGTTTGCCTGTCGTTAACTATATAGAAGCTTCGGAGCTAATATGAACAAATCTATCGGATCGAGTTGGGTTCTTCGCTTTGAATGTTTTTATTTCTAATTAGAATAAATGTCCGCTTGTAGAAATAGTTGAGATTTATAATTAATATGCTCTAAATGTTGAATTACTAATTATCTTGAGATTAAATATAAAAAATAATCAAAAATAGAAGGTTTGATAATTTCATTTTATAAAGTTTGGAAACTAAAACTTACTATACTCATAATGTTTCGTTGATAATAATAAGCAGTGGTTGTACTGATTTCCCTGACTTTTGGGCTAAATTACTTCTTTTATTTTCCTATTTTTTTCTCTCGGGATTTATTTCATGCAGTAACAAACGCATCTATCTGTGTGTGGTCATGTGCTATTATTATGTAAGGACAAGTATAACAGACGGATCTCACATATTACCACATAGTAAAAGTTCTTATTTCCTACTAGTTATTCGATTACCTTATTTACTTGACTCCCTTTTTAATGGTAGGTGGCATTAGTGAAGCCATTCTTCGGTACTCCGAGAGGTCTATATTCCTTATCTTTATAAAAGGCCTATTTTATTTTCATTTACATTTAAGTAATGCAAAAACGTTGCTGGTTTTTTTTTTCTGATCTTACGGGGGTTTTTTCTGGTTCCATTTAAGTTCTTTCCTTCGGTTTTCGATTGTTCATGATAGGTTCTGAAGGGAATTAGTTAGAGATGGGTGTGTTTACTGTTTGTGTTGTTTAATTTTAAGTTATCTTATTTCTTTATAGGGACGATCTCATTCTAATTATGCGAGATGCTCGAATTTTCTTTGCTGTTACACATTGCTGAACGAGACCGGAATTCTGGAGTATGTTTGGTTGATAGCAAGCGTACATCTTGAGTATCTTGTCGCCTAATATTTTAGAACATATTTAAAATGTCGTCCAGATACACATTTACATCTGTGATGCATTGTAACAAGATTTTCTCGCATTATTTTTAAGTTAAGCTTAAAACGCCTTTGTTATTTTTGTGAGTTCAAAAAATATTGAAGTCTTCTGCTGTTAAACATTCAGTTTTCTTTAAGAGTAAATTCTAAGTTTTGTTAAATAGGTGATATTTCGCTTTCCTCTAGATTTATATAAATTTGTTATCGATTACGAGGCCCATCTCGGTGGAAGGCTATGTTTATTCACTGTATGACACATAGATTGAATTTAGTATTTATTGTCTCCGTTCTTGAATAAAAAGAGAATCCAGTACAGTATAGCACTCCATTTACCCAATATATCCATAGATCGGATGGCGCCTAAGAAAGTTTTTATAGGTATCAGCATAATTGAAACAAAAGATCTCACCTCTAACAATAAACAATATTGTTTTGTGGAGTAATACATGCAAGAATGAGAGATTTAAATGTAGTAAAAACCTTTGAAACGAACTTACATTTTATAAGACACAATAACACCATTGGAGGGATATTTACGTCTGAATTTTTATGCTTTTACGAAGTTCTATATATAAGATGTTGTTGTATTTTTTTTCTATAATAATGTTCCCCATTTTTAACTGTTCTTCATTTCATTTGAATTCAATAAACTATGAATAGATAAACTTTCACAATTTTGAAGATATACATAGTTTTTCTACTTTATTCTCTACACTTTCAGAAATACTTAAAGTTCTTGTTATAAAAATTTGAACTCTAATTAAATTATTACTATATTGTCCCAATTTTTTACATTTAATATGGGGCCTTAACCTGATCAAGCAGAAAGATAAAACCCTGGATATATTTTTCCAATATATCGTTCCAGGTTATTGTTACTATGGTGAATAAACTCTTGGTTCTTAGCATTGAGGTTATGTTGCATTAAGACGCAGATATAGGTATCGATGCAAATAATAAAATAGAAATAGTTACATAGAATAAAATCAAAATTTTTTGTTTGAGTTTTTTTTCATATATGATCTGTATGGTGTGACACGAAAAGGGAATATATTGAAAGGGAACATTCAAGCAGGCTCCTGAGGGGTATTGGGGTTAATGTACGGATCTATCTTAGTTAAGATCAGAAATTTACAGCTATTAAATTGGAATTGATTTTATTTGAATTCTATTTGTGGTAATTTCATTCCATATTGCAGGTGGTGGTCCGAGTGATTTCTTCTTTGCTCTCGGGTCATAATCAGGTTGATATCATTAAGTCATTGTGTGTGGAGCTTTGTGCAAGCTTTGTCTTGTATTCTACCACTGTGTGGGCCTCAATATATACGTGGAGGTATATAGTATATAATATTATATTATATTATATATATATATAATATACTAGTTATATATATGAGGTGATAATACTATTAGTAGGCTAGGTAGTAGTAGGGTATATACTATTGTAGGTACTATATATATATATATATATAATTTTCTTAAAAATTCACTGAAATACATAAGTGGAATAGATGCGTTTGCTTCAGGGTGAAAGGGTGTGTCTCCGCAAATGTTATGGTGTGGTGGTAGATGGCCTACCGTTGGTTGCTTATCTGTCACCCATAGTGTGGGTGACAGTGGCTCTGGTTGGCGTAGCAAAAAACAGGCAGTTGGGTCGAAAGTTTCTACTATACCAAACAGTGAATGTAATATTACAGGACACAAGTGAAAAGCGCTCACCACAGGAACTTCTATTGTTGGCAAGCGAGTTGCGTTCTAAATATTTATATAGCCTACTTGCCGAGGTTTCTTTTTTAAGTATTTAAATAATATACAAAACCATTAATTCATCATAAAAGTTAATATAAAATTCTAGATTATGGCGCTTTGGGTATCTTTCACCTTTTTAACGAACTACGTTACAATATATTAATAATATAAGTTTTTGTCTGACTGTGAATCGTTTGTTATAAGTGATCAACGCAATATTTGGTTTTGTAGCTTATTGAATTATACAACAAGATATTATTAGGTGTTCTTGTGTTAGAATCCCTCGAGATATCCGGAATAGTGTTATCAGTTATATTGTTTATATTCGAGAGTATAGAGTCTGGATAGGAATAAGATATCTTGTAAATACGTCAGGAAAACAGGTATTGTGTGTGCATTTGGAATGTAAGGTTGCTTTTCACGTATAGCTGCTGCTGGTAAATTCATCATAATATGATTCATTATTTATTATAGTATAGAGTTTTATATCACGAGACGGATTTTTGATAAAATGGATTATTCTAGTATAATCGTCACAGTACTCTCATATGGCAATAATAGCACTTCATGTATTATCTAGTGCTATAACTTTTTAATTAGCAATCTGATAAATAATGTTTAAATTGCATAGCAGGTACTTATAAGTATTGACATATCGGCTTTCGAAGTCGAATAATAGGTGTCGATGACCCTACTTAAAATATGATGGTAAATCAATGCATGGAGACAAAGAGGGTCAAAAAGGAAATATCTTTTACACATAATATTTACATAATACCTATAATTAATATAAATACTCTTTAGTTGTAGATGCAAGAGATGAATCAAACGCATAAGTCGTAAATAAAATACAAAGGATTATAGAGTGTACTTAAATTTCAGAGAGCGATTTTCAGTTGGTATGCTAATCCATCCGACACTTAAACAGTATTATAATAATAAGTAAAAAGTGTTTTGTAAAAGTGATCTGGTTGGATGAAGTACACAGGTCATTTGATGGAAGATATGTAGGAAATAAAAATACAAGAATGAAAATGGAATTACTGTTACGTTCTTATAATGATCAGAAAAAAATTTTAAGCACACATAATAAGATAATGAAATATATAATATTATATTCAATAAGATGATTAGATAATCGAGTTGAGTTGATGGTGTTATAGAATATAGTTAAAAACAGCAAATATTATTATTATAATAATCTTAAGTAAGTCGAGTACTGTATTACACTAACTATATAATATACTCTTCTCCATACTTGTTCATCCAGATAATAAGATACTATTTATACATAAACATTCCGAAATAAAAGGTCATCACCTCTACTCCATATAAAGAGTTTGTGTCGATTAATATTGGACAGGAGTGAGGGGGAAATAAAAATTTATCGATATTTTTTGTGTAATTTAATTTCTGAATTAACGTAGTATAAAGTGTAATGTATATTTTCGTTTATATAAAATATATGAGTATGATATCTTTACCTTCATGTACTGATAGAGGAGATTACTAGTTGCTTCTAGTTTATTATTATACCATGGAGGAATAGTGACTAACTTCAAGGGAATACCATACTAAATTGTCTTATCTTAATTTGTGAGACTGGACACGACACATTCTGCACGCTTTTGTTTATTACGGGAGATAGAGGCTGTTGTAGCTATCATTATTATATTTTTATTTCTGGTTTGTAATATGGTGTGATACAGAAGAGAGGCTCACTAAGATCGCATGCACTGCTTAATGCAGTAAGAAGCGATTAGATTACGCCTGCTAATTTACCTATATATCACGTTGAAGTCTCTCGATATCTCTATAAGAAGTTTTGAAATCTTGAGATGCTACTTTAGACTTTAAATTTCGATAACGGCATAGATGCTGATATATTTGCATCCGATAAATTGCCAATCTTTAGCAGTTTTAATATATTTTAAGAATATTGTTTGTTAAGTATTGATTTGTGTTCGAGTTACAGAATTTGTAAATAGTTTTGAAATTTATTCCCTAAGGAAGTTTAACGGATAAAAAGTATATATATATAATATATATAATATATATGTAAGCCGGCATACTATTTAAGTATGAATTAGATGACGCAGCGATTTATTAGCGGATATGATTGGACAGACTAAGAACTCCTATTGCTAACAAGCATACTCAATATTTAAGAGTATGAGTCATGATACTACAGGGACTGTCTTTTGATAGTGCCTTCAACAGCGCTGCAAAATAACCAGTCTAGAAGAGGCTGGGCTCACTTGTGTAGGAATGGAAAGCAATATAGATATATATGAATCATGTTGATTATCAGATATCAGCATTCAGTATATTAATAACCTTAAAAAGTCTATAGATATGATGTTAAGTTAGTGTTATTTTATTTCATTTCTTCTTTTTTCGACGATATACAATATATAGATATGGAGATTTGTCATCGATACAATATAATTTTTATTGTATTTACAATCATGAATTTCAAACAACTTAACAGTAACAATTATGTGAGTTCAGAGAGATTTAATATTATGGAGAGGCAAAGAATACTTTGGTCTCTGATGACAAGTCTGAGAATAAGCAAGATACCTTCTATAAGTTTTTGTATTTTGTGTAAGTTAGGTATTATCTGAAAAATATTCCGACAAGTGGGTTAATTTTTGTAACGGAGTGTATTTTATTTCTAAATGAATTTCTCTTTAATTATTATCAAGTTAAATGGAATGTGGGTAAAATTTTAGTTTATTAACACAATATTTCGTAAGTTTTTACTAATATTATTTCTAAACGTTATAGGTGAAATTAGAGGACCTTTCGCAAACTGTTTTAAATTTCGTGTGTGATTCGCTTATAATAGATCAAGCGGGTGATTAACTTCTTATAGTCATAAGTAGGTCGTGCACATCGACGTACACATATAACATAATATAGCGGGTTCTGTTAGTTACAGAACCCTGGGACATTCTTCGTGGAACTGTGAAGGTGGAGAGCAGAGGATTAGTGGCACATAAACCTCTTCAGCGAGATTGATATGAGATGTGATGGGTAGCCCTTCCATATATTTGTTATGTTTACATTTCTGCTGCAGTTGTAGTCTTTATTATGTGAATATAAGAACGTATTAACGTCTTTAAACTTAATGAGCAGCGGTAATTTACATTAGTTCTTCTTTTATAGGCCTTGTTATATTACAGATAATTTTATTCATATTGTTGACATAAACCTCGAAATTGAAATATATAAGCCAATATTGTAAATATCTAATACAAATATCAATTATAATAGTACAACTTATGAATTTAAATTCAAACTCCGAATATTAAGATCTGTGGTAATAATAATTACCACTCAGTTTAATGTTTTTCTCGATTTAAATTAATGGAATAATCAATTATAGTTATTTAATTCAACTTATTGCTTTACGGATTAAATTTCTATTCTTATAGCCATTGATTTATACTATCTATGTAACCTGGCTACAGTGAAATCTAATTGAATAATATTTTTAACTAAAATATAAGTAAAATTACTTTATTATCCATGTTTACATTTATTTCAAGATTTGATTTAAATATAACTAACCACTAATTTTAAAAAAATTCCTTTCATTATATTTGCAATATTACGAATTTGAAAACAACATTACACATTCAATTTTAATAAAACAAATTTAATATTTAATATACAGAATATATAATCCATGAACCTATCCTGGTCATAGATTTGGAGGCACATTAGATCCGTCGGAGGGTTCTGTATAATCGAGTTTTTCTATTCTTGTCGATTTTCGATTAAGTAGTTATGATCTTTCCTTCTTAAACAATTACCAACTAAGCATTTGAGATTAGTATTCATATTATGGCTTTGATTTATTAAATCATTATCATTTTAATTGCTTGATCAATTTCTAATAATTCCATCTATTACCACATCTATCTTCTTTTAACTGCAATAATTTAAAATACACTTTGATAATTGATATTAAATCAGGTTAATTTTCTGTTTTTTATATACTCATATATATAAGATGATAATATTGATGATAGTGAGTACTGCTGTAGTATCAATAATTTGATTATTGCTCGTGACCGAAATAATATTAGCTTATATGAATTAATATGAAGATGATTAATAATTACTGTCGATGAATATATTTTTAGTTAAAATGAGCTATATATAAGTCTGTTTAAAAAGAAAAATATATGGAAATAGTGCTTGACATATGAGCATAAATGTAAAAATGAGTTTAATATCATATGTGGCTAATATATGCTTGATTCATGCACATTTTTAATCAAATACAGGGTCTCTTGGTTAATCATCCAATTGGTAATGTATGTTGTACCATAAGAATAGAATGACATCTGTTGAGATTGTAATATGATAAGTGAAACAATGCAATTCACTATAGACTCATCAACTATTTATATTTGATTATAAATGTGTTTTGTTAAAAGTAAGTTTGAACCATTTAGATCTTTCCCTTTGAATGCAGCATTTTAGAAGGCGAGTAATCAGGCACTCTATGTATGTATGGATGAGTTTTTTTTTGAGGGTAATAGATGATAAAATATTAATTTAAACAAACGAATGGTACTTCTATTGCATGATTATAGGAATAAGGATAAACACAATAAATAAGCATTTTAATAGAACTTAGCACAAGGACACGCTTCTTGTTGCATTTTCAAAAAATGGATATAATATAAAAGAAAAGGGGCAAAGCTAATTTATTTTGCCAATAATTTGTATAATTGGAACGAAGATTTATAAAAATAGATCTTTAATATCGTAGGAACGGTTTGTGGAATATAGATCCCCACTAAGCCCTAATAAAATGAATACCCAATCAACATTTCAGGACTATTTCCGAAACAAGATCTTATGCCCCCGTCTATTTCGTGATCATTTCTTTATAGGAGTTTTGTGGATAATGATCCCCCTTACATCCCCCGCACTAAATCTATGCCCCAACTACTAATCATTCATAATGATTTTCGTAGAGGCAGCAATTTAGGCGGAGAAATGTAAAATTATATACATCAGAATTATTTTACACAACAGAGATTTGTAAGAGTGAATTATAATATTAATTTCTATATTTTTACTTATTTAATCAATGGATAAGAACATTTTAGCGAATTTATTATAGCAATTAAATTAGTTGTTAATGCATAATTTAGACGATAAGATCAAAACGATACTCATGAATTTACATAATAATGGTACTATTTAAAGTTAATATCTAGGGTACCTCAAATATCCAGTCAAAATAATAAAATCTCTATGAATAATTTGATAAAATTAATGGACAATATAGTATAGTATTTTCAAAATATAGATATATCTTTCTTTTTCGTTTCTAGGGTCAAAGCAAAGCAACATTTATTAATCTTAAATCAAATGATACAAAGATTAGAACAAAATCAATGATAGGTATGAAAAAGCATTTACGTTAATTAATTTAAATCTATGGACACAAATTTTTATAAGTTATAGAAAATATTTATTTTCATCGTTTAAGAACTATATTTTTAAATATCTATGAACATAAGTTTGTATAAATTATAGAAGAAATATTTATTTTCATCATTTAAGAACTTTATTTGTAAATCTCTATGGACATAAGTTTTGATAAGTTAAGTAAAAATTTTCATTTTTTTTAGTATATTAATTTTCTTTTTCAGTATTTAGTATTTAAGAACTTTTATGGGGACAAGCAGAGTTTAGTACTCGTTCTTCTTCACTTAAAAGGGAATGGAATTCATTGAAGAAATGTTGTCGTTGGGGTCCAGACATTTCTGTATAGGATATCTTTAATACTGCTGCCTGGATACCTGAACGAATTATTTCTCGATGAGAACTAAGGGGAGATGAAGTGCTAGTGTGAGTACTATGGCTTGTATATCTTAATTCAGGGGATGACGAATAAGGAGCTTCATAATACATCGACGTCTCGGGGATTCTTGTTGAGGGATACCAGGGAGTTGGGGAATTTGTTTCATAATATGGAGTATAATCTGGAGATGCAGTAGGAATTGTAGTAGGGGATTCCCCCATTTGTACTTTCATTAGAGTAGGCTCTGAGGAGGTAGAAGGTTGAGGTTCTTGGGATTCGGTTATGGTGGCTTGGGCAATAATTTGTTCGTTTTCTTTAGTTATGGGGAGAGGTTTGCTGGTACATAGGCACTTATTATTCTCAGAGGGGGGAAGTTTTCTGTGGGGGTGGTTGATGCAATGCAATCCTCTTAAGAATAAAGAACCCACGGAATTTTTCCATAAATTGCACCAAGAATAAATGGTTTACATGCAGTCCATCGGGGATTAAGGGAGAGCCTAGATGTACAAATATCTTCTTCAAAAATGCTGCGTGGGGAGGGGGTCTTCCTGGTTGTACCGTCGTTCCTTCCAGTCCAATAGTATTGATTTAATACTTAGTTTCCTTTTAAACAAATTTTATTGGTCCATGTATATTTATCAAAGGCTAAATCTTCAAATTTGTTAAAACATTTGATGCATGTTCTCATGGCATAAGGGTTCATGACAGGATCTTTGATAAGGAAATCTTCATATGATACTCCCCAAGCACGTACAATACGAACTTGATTGTAGGTGTACATATCTTTTATAGTAGGGATAATTAGATATACCCTAGCAGAAGGGTTACAGCTTAATGCATGGGTAGTGATTTCTTCCATAATTCGGGGAACATCAATGGAAAAGTCGGGGACAGGAGCAAAGACAGTGGTGCTTTGATATCTACTGTGTATGGTCTGTCTTTTCCATGCCATTGGGTAAAGTGCCCATATGATAAGGAAATCTATATCGCGCGTCATTAATTTTTTCTTACGCGATACACATTCGTTTATCCTTTGTCCCGACTGCATATCAATATCCACTTTTAGTTGGTACTGATCCAACAGCAGTTGCTTATTTTTATTAAAAATGGCCAGTTATCTGGTTCCTATCATCAATAATGTAGGCATGCTGAAAAATAGCAATATGACGATCAGAGCCAGTTATAAAATATAATTTCTTTAAACAAACCCAAACTCAGATCAAATATATTGGAAAGGTCTTAAGGACTCTAAGAAAAATTTAACCTTTATTTAAATATAAGGTAATTTATATTTATTTTTATCTTTTATTTAATTTTTTTTTTCAATTGTATATTTGAGCTGAATTTGGGGTATATTTGTGGTTGATTCTACGTTAACAAATCCCATGTTATGATTGCTCCAGTATTTATATAGGTGAAACTCATGACTTCACCAGAAGGCTGAATCAACACAAACAGGATCTTGTGGATGATTCCATGAACTCTGCATTAACATTTCACCAAAGGACTAACAATCACAAGATAAATTTTAAAGAAGCCTCCCCTATTAAATTTTGCAACCAGGTTAAAAAAAGAAAAATTATAAAATCCGTTTTTATTTACAACATAGATAATTTCAATATCATCCCCCGCATCTCCTGGTAAAGCAGGATGCCCGTCTTGCTTCCCTCGAGGGTCCGCGGTGGATTTTTTTAAAATAAAAATACTCCCAAAAATTATACAAATATTAATTAAATAAACGAATAAATATAATATGAATTTGATTTTTTTCTAATTTCTTTTAAAGTTGAATAATAATAATAATAATAACAATAATAATAATAATAATAATAATAATAATAATAATAATAATAATAATAATAATAATAATAATAATAAATAAAAGCTTGCAAAAAATTGCAACGAAAAAATACTATTAAAACTAATAAAAAGAAGTTTAAAACCTTTTCAAGCTTCAGTTTTTAAATCTTAATTCTAACCTATTTCCAAACAGAGTAATAGAGAAATGAATGTAGCCGCGAAATACGAAAAGCATTATATAATATATATATATATATAATATATATATATATATATATATAATATATATATTTATATATATCTTTATATTATTATATACATATATATTTAATATATATATATATATATATATATATATATATATATATTAGGCTAAAGCCTAATTAAATTTCATTTGAAATTATTTATTCAACATTTGTTGAATAACTTTTTTTTTTTTGGGGGGGGGGGGAAGAGCCTACTCATTGTGCCTACATCGAACTTTCACGAAGTCTATTATTTAAAAAAAATATTTTATATTAGTTTACATATTTAGTAGACTATTGGCTCGTGGACTTCTTATATTTATTCGTACTTTAGTGAGGCATTTATTCTTTTTTTGCAGTTGTACCTAATTTTTATATATATATATTTCTAATTAAATTTTCTATGAATTTCCACATAGTGACAACCCTTTTCAAGCCTTACATTTATTTGGCGTATTTTTTATTAAATATTTACTTTGACATTTCAGATTTACTTTGTCAAAGTTTATCTATTGTTGGAAAACAAAACTTTTAAACTTTCATATCTTATGATTACTATATTTTTTAAACTAGTTTTTCACATTTGTGCTTAGCATATTTAAAAATTGCTTGACCTTAATATTGTCCCTTTTTGATAACTCGGGACTTTCACAGGGCGAGTGATTGTCACTCCTTTTGATATTCCGCCAATCCCAAGCAGTGTTTGGTTTCTCTACGATTGTAACTTTTTTTTTTCTTTTTTTGCTCATAAGTTTACTTTGAGGAACTTTTTAATTTGTTAGATTTAATACTTAGATATAGTTAATATTAAAGCATTATTTTTAAGACGATTATTCTCTTAGCCCCAACGAGAGGACTCAAATTTGATCATGGCATCTCCACCTTCATTCAAAAAAACGCTGACATGGAAACTAAAAGGTTGGAGACAACCAAAACACAAAGCAAGACATTTTCAAGAACACAAAGCAAGTCTATTCTTGAATCTGAAAGGATCTTTGGTAGTCAACATCCAGACATGGATATATTAATTTCCCTTTGGGAGAGTATCACGAGCACTTGATAAAATTAAATTTACTTTTCCCACCAATATTTTTTACGCTGTAAATTTGTCTTGTAATCAACACTATTGTTCCTTTAAAATGATTCAACCTTTCATATACCCCAATCTTTTTTTCTTTTATTATTCTTCCTTTTTCTAAAAATAACCATTCGGATCTATTAAAAGTTCTTCATTTCCTAGTTTCTCTACTCTCGTAAATTCTACGCTCCTCCCAAATTCAGATTCATTCTTCCACCCTCAACTATGCTTCTACCAAATAATGATCGGATATACCCCTGTTCTTTTTTGTCAAGGCGTTCACATACTACTTATCTTTAACAATTTGACGCATAGATAGATAGGCCAATAAATACTGCTAAACCAAGAAATATACTACCGCAAACTGCACGTCAACAGGTTTACAGTTGTACGTTGGAAATACTATCTATGTGTTCTTGTTACTTGTATTTTTTAACTTTTATTGTTGACTATATTTCTTACAATTTAATCTTCTTGTTTTTATTTTGTAATATATTTAATAAACTAATAAATTATTTACAATTTTTATCTTAATTTAAGTTAATAAATTTTATTTTCCAGAATGCCACCTAAGAAGAGGTCTTAAAAGAGGAAACGTACCAACCAGAGATAGCAAAAGACTAAATCCAGAATAAGGTCAATAGCCAGAAGGTAAGAGGTATAAAATTAGTAACTTAGAAAACAATAGTAGTGATCCACCCTATTCATATTTACATGATTCCACTTTTTAAGAAAGTATGAGCACTCATTCGACATAAGGTTCACCAAGTACTGTAAGAAGCACTAGAAGCACAGCAAGAAGAAGAAGAAAAGAAGACAAGAAGAAGACAGAAGAAGAAGAAGAAAGAAGAAGAAGAAGAAGAAGAGAAGAAGAAGAAGAAGAAGAAGAAAGAAGAAGCAAGCTAAGAAGAAGAAGAAGAAGACAGAAGAAGAAGAGAAGAAGAAGAAAAGAATCGTAAGTAATTAGACATAAGAACAATAAGATCAAGAAGAACAAGAAGAAGAAGAAGAAGAGCCCCGACTACTCAAAGATTTTAACAGTCCAGTCAAGGTCTAGTCCTCTAAGTATTTTTGTTTCTATCTTCAATTTGCTGGATAGGTCCCACTGTGCTTTCTATCACAGCACCAAATCTCGTTATGTATTCCTTTGATAAGATGCATATAAAGTATACCCACTTATTAATTTTCTCAAAGACCTTAATTTCTTCCTACCCTTTTTTCAAATGTCTCTTAGATTTCCGTTGAGATCCAAACTGAGCTTTGGCTTAGCCACATTGGCAGATATGTCTTCTAAGCAGCAACTAAATATTATAATATCCGTACCTACACAGTAGTTTACTAAAAATTATGTTTTCTAGATTTATTTTTTTTCTTCCTTTCAGAACTCTATCAGTGGTGATCTGAGAGACATAGAGTCGACACCACTCACAACGCGTGCTTAAAACAGATATATTCCTTTGCCCTTTTCTTCACAGATTCCCTTGCATCGGTGAAATTTATCACCGCCTACATCCATAAACTTCTTTATAATTAACAGTTATAAACCATACCAGTTATTTTACATAACCAATTCTAACTTATTAACTTAACATGACATCTAGTTCTATGTCCAATGAATATCACATCAGCTATTTTTTTATTTTGACCACATGTTAGTTTATTACAGTTATTTGTAAACAGATGTTTATTTAAATAATAAATCTTTGTTAAATTAAGGAAGAAAAAATTTCTTCCCTTTTAATGGTCTCCGCTATGGTCTTTACTCTCTTAAAAAATAGTTTCTTTCTTTTTTTTTGCACTCACACACTCTCTTTAACATACTCACTCTTAGTTCTGGAACTCCTTCTTCCTCCCTTTTCATCTATATTCTCTCCTCTCAATCCTCTCACTCAATCTCTCACCTCTAACTACTCTCATTCATCGGATCTCCGTCCCTCACTACTCCATCAATCAATCTCATCTCATCTCGCTCTCGTCCACTCTTTTTCTTTCCCTCTTCTCTCTCATCTCTCTCTATTCCATTTTCTCTCCTCCTTCTCTCTCTCTTTCTCACATATATATATATATTATATTTATATATATATATATATTTATATTCATATAATATATATATATAACAAATATATATATATATAATATATATATACATACTATAGTTATATATATACTATAAAATATTAAAACTAATCCTAATTCTACATGATATTATAATATATATAACTTAGAATTAATATATAGGCAATGACGTACCGGGGAAATCTATATATAACCAAAATCACTGAAGGACATAAATCCTGAAGAGTATCATGGTTTCGATAAGCAAATCATTCCCTTCAAGTACACACCTAGTTAAAATAACAAAATCACATAACTATATTAATAAACTTAAAATTATAAACACTATATATGTTATTTATAGGTAGAAATTTTGAATTATTTATATATTATTTGATTGAATTATTAATTAAGATTTTTAAAGACATAATTATATAAAGCGCACTTTACCAAATCACTATTAAATATTACCATCTTCTCTATTCTCCAGATTCAATATTGGTAAGATCAAATAATAGATGAAACTATATTTTATATAAGTTTCATTATATATATAATTAACTTTCTATTTCGAAATCCTTTGATATTAGGTTTGTAGTATTTTTGAACAGCCGAATGAATCCGCATTTGAGAGCGATAGCGCATCAATTCCTGAAATAATGATTTTCAATATGTGTCTATAACCAAAAATAAAAGGAAATTGATGAACCTTGGATTATAATTCTCCTACATGGGTCTTAAGAGATACCCTTGTTAGAAGTTTACCTTTGCATTAATTTTACAAACTATTAAAAAATTCACTTTGGTGCTATTATTTGTTTAAATATAATTTTCCTTTATAAAAATATATAAAAGACAAAAAAAAAACTAAGATTGCTAACACCTATTAACAACAATGTAGGTGTCCTTTAAGGGAGACATAATAGGGACTCTTTTAGCAAGGCCAATTCGCCTAGAAAAAGGTCGTCGGTGAAGAAATCAATCAGTTCATGATATAGCTTTATAGCTATATAATTTGTATTCTACGTACCCTGAGAAAATAAAAACACGAAATACAAATTACAAGTATCCAATGATATCGATATACGATTATAGGTTATAATTATTTATTGACAGTCACTTACATATATTTATTTTTTTAATCTTTTTTTTATATTATAAATTTTTTTTTTTATTATTTTTTACTTTTTATCTTATTTTCTTTTACTCTTTTTTTTTTATCCTGTATTTTCTATCTTTAACTATGTGAGATATTTTTTTTGTTGCAAGCTTTAGTTTTTTATTTTTTTTTTTCTTTTTTTTTTTTCTCAGTAAAATAAAAATTTATCAGTTTAACTAATTTTAATTAAAACATGATGTACTCCATTTTAACTAACGCGTATGAGCACCCTGAAACCTTGAGAATCCCGCTAGAAATATAAGACTACTGCGAACACGAATATGCTTTTATTTCGTTTTTTTTTTTTTTTTTTTTTTTTTTTTTGTTCGGGTTGAAGGAGAAATGAGAGATATTTAATCAATTTGGGCGCTTGCGGTTATATTTTCTTCATTGTAGTATATATGTTTTTGTTTTTGTCTATTTTTGCAAACAAACAAGTAAGTATATCTTTAGTATAAAAAAAATTAATTACGGCAAAGAGAAAAAAAAAAATAACAAAAAAAATCTGACAATAAACATAGTTTTCACGATTTATAAAGTTTCTGTTTATTGATCCTTTCTATCATCTCCGATTCAATATATTTTGTAGCTATTATTCTATTATTTCATAAACAAATGGTGTGTGATGAGTATTGCATTATTGTTAGACAGTATTATCAATCTATATACTATTATTATTCGTCTTTTTCAAGAACATTAAACTAATGTAAGATTGTTATTTAAATTTTTCGAAAATATTAATGGAAATAATATAAATTAATTAAACTAATCATTTTCTGTTGAAAATCTATTTTCTTAATACTTATTTTTATATTGATTGAAAACATATTGGAACAATTATTATTATTTCTTTTATAAATATTTCTAACGTAGATTTGCTTACTTAAATGAATATTTCAAATATATTTAATTTTGTTCAAATCAGTAATTTTTGATAATTAATTAATTATTTATATCCAATTAATATTATTAATTAATTCTTTATTAGAGTATCAATCGATGACGATATGAAATTGTGATTTATTGTTATTAATATTATTTTATTGGTATGTATATGATAATCATGAAGTTATACTAATCTACAAAGAAATTAATTGTCAATATTCTAACGATCGGTTTTGTCATTCAGACTAATTGTCATTCTGTTTTGTCATTCAATATAATCAGTTTTAGTTCGAATTTTATTTTTTTGGTTCATTTATGATGGTCATCAGTTAGTCATTTGTGCCAGATATTCAATGTGCATTTTTTTATTTATTTTTAAATAGTATTTATTTAATTATTATTAGATTAATATTTATTATTAATTAACAGTGTAGATTCTTATTACTATTATTTATTATAATGAAATTTTTTTAATTTTTTAATTTTAAAGTCACCAAGTAATATGTATCTACTTATATTTTTTACACCTTCCATTATATTCTTATTATTATATTATTATTATTATTATTATTTTATTATTATTATTATTATTAATTTATTGATTATTATATTGATTATTATTATTATTATTAATTCTATAATTATTATATTATATTTTTCTGTGCTTATTATATTAATTATATATTATTATTATTATATTATTATTATAATATTATTTATATTTATTTAATTTTATTATTATTAGTTAATTTATTATTAATTAATTTACTATTATATTCAATATTGATAGTTAATTGATGTATTATTAAAAAAAATAATTTTAATTTATTTGATTATTTAATTAATGATTATTACTATTATTATGTATTAATTTATTCATAGATTATTTTATTTATTTGTATATTATTTATTATTATTATATTATTTAAATTAATTATTATTTTTATTGTATTATTAGATTTTATTATTATATTAATATTATTATTAAATATGTTTTGGCTTAAATAATGTAGTATTTGAAAAGAGGACACTGTGCTATAAAGTTGTCTACAATAAAGGATAGAAGT
>JABUQX010054414.1:0-5000 GCA_015478945.1 Trachelipus rathkii
AGGCCAATTTCCTTTTAAAAAAGAGAGCGGGAAAGTAAGGTTTTCGGTTAAGTGCACCTTTGTGGAAACACCATTTAGGGACGGCCGGATCTTAATCAATTTTAAAACGTTTTAGATCCACCGCTTGCGTTCTAAATTAAAAAAGAGCTACCTGACGACAAAAAGGATGTTGTATTCATGGGGTCGGGAGGAATAGAAGAGACGCGGTTTACCGAAACCAATGGGTAAATGGGAAAATAGGAGAACGATCGGACGATTCGATGTGATTAGCGGGGAAGGAAGAACAAGAAAAAGGGGGAAAAGGAGGAGGTGGGTGTGAAGAAAGAAGCGGCGACGTAATGCTTCTTAGATAGTCAAAAATCATAACAAGACAGCACAATTATTCGGTTGGATATGTTTATGAAACGAGCAACCCGAATCGGGAAAAAAAAAGAAAATCAGTCGAGAGGGGGACACAAACAATTTTGTTGACCGATTATTCTTGATAACTATTGTGGTTTAAAAATCAGGTTCTTGCTGAAGGTGCTAAAAAGGGTAGACTACTGTATACAACTGTTATAAAGATGTAGGATAATGGTAATTATTTACAGAAAGGGCTTAATCTCCCTCCTGTTGCTCGCTGTCTACTTTTTTTTTGTTCAATAAAAATCGTTAGGGGGTGGCTAACGATAATCTTGTTCAATTAAATATTTGGAAAAGAAAGTCCGGAGAAAAAAAAGTGCTTCACCTTTTACAGAGCTTATTGTTTTCAATACATGAAAAGAGGAAAAATAATTATCAACTTTTCGATACGTTTTTTTTTTTTTTTTTTTTTAATTTTATCACAACATATGAAAAAAAGTTGCTTCCACAAAGAATAAATATTAAGAAAACACGGATTTCACATCATTAAAATGTAGCCAATTCCACTATTCGCGCAGTGGTAGATTAAGTGAGAAAAATATTATTACTTCTATTATTGGTGCGCGGTATCTCAATTGTCGATGTGCTCTTAGAGGGTATTAATTCTACCGTTCTTGTTCTTATTCAACTTTCAATGGATTAGACGTTCCCGATTAGCTTATATAGGAAGGTTTTTCTAGGACTGCTTCTTGGATCCATTTTTCTTTAGGAGTTATCTTAAATCTTTCGGATTCATTTTCGCTAGACCTGTTGCTGTTACTACTATCGCCACTGTCGCTGCCGCCTCTGCGTCTACCACTGCCACTACCCCTGTCACAGCCGCTACTACTACTACTACTACTACTACTACTACAAATACTACTGCTACTACCTTTGCTGCTGCCTCTAGATTTATCTTTGATAGAGCGACTACTCGCCTTTCGGTAGTCACTGCTTCTAACGCGATCCTCGTTATTGCTAGGATCATCCTCGTCCTCTTCAGACGATCAATTTATTTCGTTTGCAAAACAAATTTAAAAAAATAAAATAAAAAATACCGGGTGTTTTGCTTTATGATGCGGACAATTTATCGCCTATGAAAGAGAAAGAGTTAAGACTTTAAGAAAAAAATTAAAGAACGAAGGGAAAAAAAATTTTATTTTTTAATAAGTAATTACAAATTAACGTGGAAAAATAAAAAAACGGCAACTCATCGATTACCATCGCTTCAGCAGACCTTAGATTCGTCGAATTATTTTTTTTTAGGGTTTTCTATGTTTTTAGTTTTTTTATTTGTAAATGGGCAGTTTTTCGTTGCAATATTGTTCTTATTTTTTTTAAACTTTAGTGTCCTCTAAAAAATTATTATCGTAATAGAATGGAATTTAGGGAAGGAGTAAACTAAAAAAATTATAATAATTTAAATAAATATAGTACCAACTTTAAAATTTAACACGTTAAAAATCTTAAAGGTAACACTTACGGTCGCTCGGGGCACCGATACGTTTCCTCCTACACTTCTTGCATACCTTTTTAAGTAATACAATAACATAGTGCTAATTAACAGTAATGCAAATGAAGATGAGTAACGTTATTATTGTTGATCTTACAATTAGAGGTCTTACTCCTGAAAATAAGAATTTATCCCATTAATACATTTCCCGCAGTATGAGAATCGAGGCCTACTGCGCCAATGAGCGATAATATTGTAATACATTCTACTCATTAAGAAGTTGTTCTCCGATATATTCTTCAGCATCTTATAATATATTTACGATTTCCCGCTTCCTGCATAAAATTTTTAAGTACTATGCTTAATTCGAATTAATAGTGAAGATAATAAATACCAAAATTTAAAATCTATCTAAAGGTAACAAGGTAAAGAGACATACTTCCGAGAATATTGTCAGAGAATGTAATGGAGTATATACTGTGTATGTGGTAGCGAATAGCTCGTCCAATTCCATTATACTAGTGAAGCCGAGTATAGAAATCTCCGATCTACGAGAGTCACATGTCTTAACTATAGAGCAGCCTGCAAAG
The DNA here is from genome assembly GCA_015478945.1 of Trachelipus rathkii. Classification (NCBI taxonomy): domain Eukaryota; kingdom Metazoa; phylum Arthropoda; class Malacostraca; order Isopoda; family Trachelipodidae; genus Trachelipus; species Trachelipus rathkii. Next base: position 2,425 of record JABUQX010054414.1, read on the forward strand.
ATCTCTGCATCGCGCAAATCTGAGCGAGAACATCCTGGAAGAAGTTGACTGCGCGTAAACTAGACCGCTCCCGAACTGCCAGGGAATCCCGCGCTAATGGAAAGAAGTCGCGAGCTCTCGAGCGCGCAGAGCCAGGCTGCCGACTCGAGCCGCTCGGATCAAGAGACATTTACGAGCTCCGACTCCGACCCGACTCCGACTCCACCCTTTTGCCGAAAGAGTCAGCGAGCGCAACGAGAACCACACGCGCGAGCCCCGCTTCAAGAACGGGACGCGGATATGGCCCGCGAGCGCCTCTGCGACTCCAACCCCTATCTCCGACCCGCCGAGCAACGCGTCTCCTAACTTACTCGAGTATACCATATGCAATACCTGAGGATTCCCCCTTATCATTTCCGAGCGATCCGACCGCTCATGTACCCCCCCGCCACCGCCTACCTATTATATATAGCCCCCAGTCCCAGGTCCCAGCCTACACCTCCCTCTCTCTAATTCTCTTGATGGTATACTCGCCTATCAATGACGCTCGACAGCAACTACACAAGAGTCTATCAAGCCTATCAGCCTCTCCGAATCACCTTGATCATTTTCCTATCCAGGAATATCTGTTCCACCTATTACCTGCCAAGCACCTTCCCTTTACTACAATTATCTTCAACTTCTTTCCCTCGTCCTTTACACCGAATATAAACTCTCGCGCGTATACTAATAGCCATCCACCTGCCCCTAAGAGGTACCGGGCGGCGAGCGCGCGTGCAATCCTGAAGACCCAGGCAAAATTCCAAACACATCACTATCACCCCATTAACACACGTAGAAGCACGTCGGAGATGTCGCGGCACGAGCTCTGAGCTCGACAATCCGGCATTTAAGAGTTAGCTACACGATATACGATCTCCCGGTCCAGCTCACGATCCGTCTAGAGCATCATTCCGCACTTCGACTAGGTCTCATCTTATACATCCGGTCGCGGCCCGTTAATTCGAGAAAGAAGGCGCCATGTCTCCGCTGATTCGCCTCATCCGTTCGAGCTCCTCCTTCCAATACCGAATCGCCCTTTTTTTTCACTGTTACTCTTTCCTCCTTTACGGCTCGAGTGCAATCTTTTTAGATTTAAGACTCTTTCCTGACTCTTGAGAGACTGGCCCAAAAGCGAGCGTTTGCGTATTAAACGCTAGAGAGCAAGTAGCGCCTGTACACCTCAACCTAGCGGCTGCGCTGTTTTTACCCGTTCCGTCCCTTAGCAATCGCTGCATCACCTCTGAACATCCCTCGTCTCAGCGCGACTCGACGGTCAACACTCTTATCCTCCGTACTTATCACACACGCACGCAACCTCAGCTCCTCCTCATCCACCGCGTTCACATATACAGCACCACCGTCGACGTATCGATACACTTCCTGGTCCAGTACGCTTGCTATCATCTGTCCAACATTTCCGCTCAGCATTTCCTCGCGCAGCTCTCTATATTGCCTCGTACCACATAATATAACCTCCTGCGTTGTACTACTTATACTTCTCTATCCATGTCAACCAATCTATCCTCACTGCCTCTATCATCCTGCGCGTCCAGTCAGAGACCGCGCACTAAGTACCATGTACATCAGAGCGGAGCATAATGAGTTCTCGATTGTAATCCCGGATTCCGTACATCCCCTCCACGGGGGAAGGTGGTATTAGACAGGCGACAACATAACAAGCGAAGGGGAGACAGCTCCGTCTCTTCCCGAGACCACAAGAAGCACATTAGGCTTCACTTCGAGAGACGATCTCTAACCTACACCAATTCTAGTCCGAGGGTATATTGTACACGCTCTTGTCTTTTAAAGGAGAAAGAAATCCTTTCCACGCTAAAAAAAATGCCCATCTCTCTCACGTATTAATCGAGATCACTCCTACCATTTCCATTTTCCTGCTCGACAACCCAAAGATCTCCAGACATGTCTAATCCACTCCCTTTTCTTTATCATCATTCACGACCATTTAGATCACCCAAAACACAATCAATCTGAGCTTCCACTCCCAATCAAAACATCATATCGCAGATATGGATATCCCAGAAATAATACGATCCTAATCGTGTCTAGAGCGTTATATCACCATATTGAACCCATAGAGCCACTACATCATCGAGATCCTAACCCTTCTGCGACAAGACGTATCAGACTATTTAAGCGCATTTAAATTAAGTACTCAGCACTTACGAACCGAAAGAGAAGTAACATGAGCTGCGTACCACAGGTTAAAAATTGCAAACCAACTTAAATCTTTCTTCTTTCGTTATGCCATATTACAATTGTGTATTAGATAATTATTAGATATATTAATATTTTATTAATTATAATTAGTTTGATATAATTTTTTTTTATATTTCTATTAATCACCAGTAATTATATATTTTAAGAAGATGTATTAAGATTTGTAATTTTATGATTTTCCTTTAGGTTCTCTAGACATAGAGTTATATTATATAACACGGAATTGGCCTAGATATATATATATAAAGACGAGTATAATATAGCAATGAGTCCTACATCAGTGATAGTTAAAATACTTCGATTAATATAATATATAA
>JABUQX010054414.1:22500-32500 GCA_015478945.1 Trachelipus rathkii
CTGAATTATCATTGGTCGTCGTGTCAAAGCTTTATGAATAATAATAATATTATTATTATTATTATTATTATTATTATTATTATTATTATTATTATTATTATTATTATTATTATTATTATTATTATTATTATTATTATTATTATTATTTGTTTAATATTTTTTAAAGCGATTTGTAAGGCTACTGCGTATTACTTTATATATATATATAATATATATATATATATATATATATATATATATATATATATATATATATATATATATATATAATAATAATATATATTTATATATATATAATATATATATATATATATATATATATAAATAATTTTATATATATATATAAATAAATATTTTATTGAATAAATGCATTTTTTGTTAAGGTGTGGTAGTTCTTAATCTCAATTTATGTTAGCTTTTTTATCCTGATTGGAACGAAGGATTGTCATTTCTTGAGAAATACTATGATATCGTAAGAAATGCCAATCCCGCCTTTCTTTGAAATGGCTTGTATATATTTGTTTTTCTAAATTAATTGATAAATGTATACATTATTTTACTTACTGATTTCAAGGGCTGTGATTCGATAAGAGACGTAATCTGTATTACTAGAATTCGTATAAATAGTAAAAACAAGAATAATTTGGATCTTTTTCGCTTTCATTGTCGTTAACCCAAGGTGTATACAGTTGGTAGTTGTGAATGCCGCTTATATCTCGATCAATTTTTATTATGTGTTAAAGTATATATTTTGTAGCCAAGCAGTGTTTTGTTCTGTGATTTATTGTAAAAGTGTATGTAATATTTATTTCAAATTAAATATGGTGATTTAATTTCAAAGTGTAAAATATTGCATTCTTATTTATTGTAAAGATAAAAGTATTTAAGTTTGTGCTCATAAAACATTTGTGAATATATTATTTTTCTTATGTGTATCAATGCATCAGAGTGTCGTCTGTAGTATTGCAATTGTAAGGTGCATTGTTTTGAATCGTTGCTAGATATTACTGGCAGGTAAGCTTGTATATTATTATAATTTATTTTTTTGAAGTTTCGCAATTATTATACTGTGGTAATAAATATAAAACGTCTTGTAAGTTTAATATTTATTATTTTAACATATAGTTAATTGTCAAAGTCACAATTTTTGTTTATTAAAAAGATTTGTTTAAATTACTAATAGGCAACTCTTTGCATTGGAGTAACAGCTGTTTTATATGTCAGCTGGTCTTGCATTGTCTTGTGCACACTGAAAAATCGACGTTTTTTGTAAATGTTAAATTCATTTAATTTTCAAGTAAAGATTTAATATCTCTGATCAAATCACCCAGTCTGTATATTTTTGTTAAAATATTTTATTTATTTATATCCATTCTTGAACATAAATATTTATATATTAATATTTTTTTTACATATTTATGGGCGAGGATCTATATAAATTGTTTAGTATATTAGAAGTATTTATCTATTGTTTAACAGTTGTTTGCACATACACATTCGTGCACATATAAATGTACATATCGCATGTATATATATATGGTCGTTGATCTGTATTGCAAAAAGGAATATTTAAAGTATAAAATATAATTAATATTAGGTACTGAGGTTCTATCTATTCAATGCGCATGTATGTAGATACCTTCGGACATCTAACTGCATGTTCATGGATGCATAAAACCTAGTCTTGTATAAGCAGTACACATTCATTTATTTTTTTTTTATTAAAGTATTTTTAAACTTATTCCAGTAGTTTTCTTGAGTGTTTCCAAAGGTAATTCATTTTCTTATTTATTTAAATATTCAAGTAGCAATTATTTTAGGTCTTAAAGACGTTGAGTTCATGATCAAAGTATTGATCACAAGACAGGTAAATTCTTTGATAACGAATGATATTGACTGATCAGGTTTTCACATAAAGCAACGAACCCGGTCAAACCGTTGTTCCACTTGAAGGATCTTCAGGGAGATAGGTTGGTGAGTTTTAAGTATAAAGTTGCACTACATTATTGCACAGGCCGGTAGCTCATACAACAGGAGATCTAGATACTGTTACAATATAGGTTTGAGAATCTAAGAAAGTGATAGTTGGTTGGATTGTCAAGGGGGCCTGGCCAAGGATTTGTTTATCAGTCTGAAGAGTAAGTTTTTGACATTTAATTTAATATCTTTTCAACCAAACGCACTACATTAATTTGCCTGTCCGGGATATTTATTTTGTAACCCTTCAGTCATTATATCGTTATCATTGAATTCCTCGTTGTGAATTGATTTTGCTATTTTGCTAAATATTTGAGCACAGTGTATTCATTCGTAATTGCTTTGCTAGAACCTGTGCTAGAGTCACTGTTTAAGTATTTTCACCAATATCGGCATTTGGGATATATGTTGATATTGTGTTGTAACTGTCAATATAGTCCGTTAAACGGTTTATTTTATTGAAGTTGAACGTATATGATTTTATGCGTATTGGTGAAATAGTATTTTTGCTATTGCAACAATACCCATTATTTGGAAACAATTAAACTCTGGAATAATTTTAATACTTTATATTTTATACTTTTATAAATATATATATAAATAAATATATATATAATATTATATATTTTATATATATATATATATATATATATATATATATATATATATATATATATATATATATATATATATTTTTTTTATATATATATATATATATATATAATATATATATATATATATATATATATAAAAATATATATATATATATATATTTATTAATATTGTTTAGATAGGCAGTAAAATTTACAAAGTTGAGCGAAGCGAAAATAGTGATTTTCGAAATTCCCGATTTTCACTTAGTTTGTGTTCTGGGGCGAAAACACTATTTTCCCGCAAGATTTTTGCAAATTTTACTTCAGATGTAGTTTAAACAGTAATATATAATATATATATATTATAATATATATATATATATATATATATAATATATATATATATATATATATATATATATTATATATTTATGTATATTGTATATATATATATATATATATATATATATATATATACATTTGTAATTTTGCGGTTAGAAATTGGTTTTCATACGTGTATCAGTAGAAGCCAAATTTCAGAATTTTGGTAGAAAACGTGATTTGTGATTCGTGCGTCAAGAAGTGACTTTGTTAGCGAACGGTATATTTTATAATTTGTTTTGTATACAACGATTATAACAATGGCTACTTCTAATGCTGAGTTTGTAGAAATGTGTAAATCAATGGGTTTGTCCGATAAGATAGCTGCTGCATTGGAGGAAAAGAAGTTAGCGCTTGAAGAAGAGGAACGTCAGCAAGATGCTGCAACGATTTTACAGAGTACCCAGAATACTCATAGCGCTCCCAATGCCAATAGGTGCCCCAAAATGAAGATCCCTTTCTTCAATGAAGAAACTAATAGCATAGAGGATTATTTGTCATACTTTGAGAAAATGGCTGTGTTCCATGATGTACCGAAAGAGAAGTACGCATTTGCGTTAGGATCCTTCTTAACTGGAAAAACAGTTGGGGTGTACAATAGTTTCTCTGTGGAAGAGTTAAAGAATTACGAGAGTCTAAAGAGAGCATTGTTGGTTAGGTATAACCTAACAGAAGGGGGATACCGCACCAGGTATAAGAATATACGCCCGGTTGAGGACGACAACCCAAGCGAATATATTAGGAGGATCGTCGATTCATTGAAGAAATGGATAACCGCGGCGAACGTTGAAATGACCGCTAGTGGCATTATAAACTTCTTGTCTGTTGACACATATTTATGTACGGTGCCAGAGAAACTCTCCATCTTTTTGAAAGAGAGGAACGAAAAGAGTATCGACAAGATAGTAGATAGCTCTGAGAACTATTTAGCAGCTCATGAGATAAAACTTGTATCTAACAGTCACGCACGGAATCACAAACACGCAGGTAAAAGTTATCATAATAATAATAATTTTAGATCGAGAGGCAGTGGTTACTCAACGAATAGTAATCATAAAAGCAGTGACCAACGTACGTCGAGGGTAACAAACAATGGAAGTAAGATCGGTGGAGGAAGCGGCGACAGACGGGGTCATCGTCGCAGAAGCAGTGAGCCCAGGGCGGGGATCACGTGCTTCAAGTGTCAAAGGAGAGGGCATCTCGCAAGAGACTGTAGAGCCCCTCCATACTTCAACAATAGTGGAAGAGGACAGAGTAGTTCAGGCAGACAGAAAGAAGAAGAAAAGAGCACGGGAGCATCCGGAGTCTCTGAAAGCGGCAGTAAAGTCCTGAATGGTTCAGGTGAAGAGCCGAATCTCCTGAATGAAATAGAGAAGGTGGAAAATGACAGATTGTCACACCTACCTGTGACTTATGGGATGGTGAATGGCTACCAAGTCAAAACCCTCCGTGATACCGGTTGTAATGTTGTTGTCGTGCGAAAGAAATTCGTACCGAAGAGGTGTTATGTGGGAGACAACATGAAAATAAGATTGCTGGACGGTACGGTGATAGAAGCTCCTCTCGCAAGTATCGATGTGGATACCCCTTATTACGTGGGTAGGACAACCGCAGCTGTGCTGCCGGAAGTCGTCTATGATTTGGTCATTGGGAATGTCAAAGGTGCATTGCCCCTGAGTCAGCCTAACCTCGCGTGGGAGTCGACTGAGTGTCGAGGTCTTCGTAAAGTAGAAGACGAGCATAACCATAGAAGTTTGCTATTCCCCATCGCCGAGAACGCTGAGGAAGATTCTTATGAAGAATCTGAACAAACCAATCATAATTTTGGAATGGCGAGTTTGGAGGGGGAAGAATTTTACAGAGGGAAACCGTCCGTACCACAGTCTTTGGACGTCGAGAAAAGAGATGTCGAACCAACCGCGGAGCCATCACTGAAAGAGATGACAGGGTCCCAATGTTCATCTAAGGATGAAGAAGTTACAGAAAAAGAAAAAGTTGAGGTCCCTATAAAACCACTAATAGATGTTGAAGAAGGTACAGAAGTACCGGGTGTCCCAGTGACATCAATTGGAGAGAGTACATGCTGGTCTGACGAAGTAGATCGTGTTGATGAGGATGGTGAGTCATTGAGAGGTGAGATAGCCGCGCGCACACAAAGTTCCAGAAAGAAGAATGTAGTAGCTGTGGGTGAAGGAGAGGAGATGACTCATAGTGAAGATCTACAGGAACTTGCTAGTGATCGGGAGACTTTTAAGAGTAAACAAAAGGACGATGTTACTCTACAGAGGGTGTGGAGGTCAATAGAAAAAGGTGAGAACAAGTACATGGTAAAGAATGGAGTACTATTTAAAAGAGTGATGGAAAATCAGCAGGAGAGATTCACTTTGGTTGTACCAAAAGAATATAGGAGTAGGGTGATGAAGATGGCACATGATGAAGTCTTCGGTGGCCATCAAGGTGTAAAGAAGACAATGGGTAAGATCACACAACAGTTCTATTGGCCAAATATATATCAAGATGTAACGAAACATTGTTACTCATGTGATATATGTCAGAGAACGTGCCCGAAAGGCTCGGTGAAGAAAATACCTCTGTGTCCTATGCCCATCATTGAGGAGCCTTTTCAAAGAGTGATTATTGACCTGATCGGACCTATCTCACCACCATCTTCAGAAGGGCATCAATATGTCCTAACGCTTGTGGATGCGGCCACACGTTATCCGGAAGCTGTACCTCTAAAGAGTATTACTGCACAGAAAGTTACCGAAAGCTTGGTATCTATTTTCATGAGGTTGGGGGTGCCAAAAGAAATACTCAGTGACAATGGTCGTCAGTTCACTTCTGATTTAATGAGGGACGTGACGAAGATGCTTAACATTAAGCAGAAGTTCTCTAGTATTTACCACCCAATGAGTCAAGGATTGACAGAAAAGTTCAATGGTACCTTGAAAAGAATGCTCAGGAGAATGTGCAGTGAGCAAGTGAGAAAATGGCATAAGTTTCTAGAGCCATTATTATTTGCATATAGGGAGGCTCCGCAGGATTCCACAGGATTCTCTCCATTCGAGCTCCTGTACGGAAGGACTGTGCGAGGTCCAATGCAAATTTTGCATGAAATTTGGGCAGGAGATATCAATCCTGAAGAGGCAAGGTCAACATACAGGTATGTTTTTGACTTGCAAGAAAGGCTAAACGAAACTCTAAAGTTGGCTAGAGAAAACTTAGCAAGAGCCCAGATTTCACAAAAGAAATATTACGACAGGGGCGCGAAGACCAGGAAGCTGAAAAGTAGGAGAGCTTGGCTCTCGTTCCTCTCTACCGAACTTCCAAGCAATAAGATTGCTGATGAGATGGGGCGGACCGTACCCAGTGGTGGAATTGTACGGTAAGGATAATTACAAGATCCAAGTTGATGATGTAATTAAGACGTACCATATCAATCTACTAAAGAAATATAATGTGAGAGAGGAGAGTGAAGAAGAAGAAGAGATGGACCAACATCGGGGAAATATCGGTGCTTCTGCGGTGCTCTTAGACACCGAGAACGAAGAAAATATCGCTTTAGTGGACATGAATCCTACAATGGTACAGAAGGAGAAGCTGTCTGACACTAAGATCAGTAAAGACATCACAGATTCTATGAGGAGAGAGTTGGTGGAGATCTTAGAGAGGCATGAAGAAATTTTTACGGACGTGCCTGGCAACTGCGAAGAATTCCTATCAATTGCGATAGACCTTATGATGGATACCCCATCAGACTGAAGCCATATAAGTTACCTTTCACGACGCGGACAGAACTGAAGAAGGAGACAGATAAGATGATACAAATGGGTATCATAGTTCCCTCCACGTCGCCATATTCAGCGCCAGTAGTCGTTGTCCAGAAAAAGGACGGGAGTAAAAGGGTATGCTCCGACTATAGGGCCTTAAATAGGATCACGGTCTTCGATCCTGAGCCTATGACCACTACCCAGACTTTATTCACCAAATTTGCCAAGGATAAGTTTTACTCAAAACTCGACCTAGCCAAGGGGTATTGGCAAATTAAAATAAAGCCTGAGGACTGCCATAAAACCGGTTTTTCAACCGAAGATGGCCATTTCCATTACCTCAAGCTGCCGTTCGGTATGGTGAATGCCGGCGCGACGCTTGTGAGGTCAATGCGCAGGATCCTGGATGGTATCAACGATGTTGACTTTTACATTGATGATATTATCGTCCATTCCCAGACCTGGCGCGAACATACGATCACGATTGAGACTGTACTACAAAGACTCCAAGAGGAGGGATTCACCATCAGACCGACGAAGTGCGAGTTTGCCTCGTCGAGTGTCGAGTTCTTAGGTCATTACATTGGCAATGGCACTAAAGGATTGCATGAAGACAATGTAATCAAGATCAAAAAGACAGAGCCGCCTAAGAATAAAAAGCAAGTAAGGTCTTTCTTAGGGCTCACTGGTTACTACCAGGATTTTGTGAAGAACTATGCACAAATTGCAGCGCCATTGACTGACCTGACAAAGAAGGGTGAGCCAACAAAGATTAGGTGGGAGTCCAAACATCAGCAGGCGTTCGAGAAGCTGAAAGAAGCTTTGAGCTCGAAACCGATTTTAAAGATGCCAGAGTTGGAGAAAACATTCACGCTACAAGTGGATGCATCCGGCACTTCACTAGGATATGTCCTCCTACAGGAAGACGGAGGAGTCCTACATCCAATCGCATACGGAAGTAAGAAATTGTCTGAAACCCAGCAAAGGTATTCTACTTTGGAGAAGGAGGCATTAGCGATTGTGATGGGCATCAGAAAATTCGAGCCATACCTCTACGGGAAGGAGTTTATCCTTCAGTCGGATCACAGACCGCTGACGGCGATGAACAAGAAGAGGTATGAAAATAACAGGATAATGAGGTGGTCTTTATACCTCCAAAGATTTCGGTTTATCCTGAACCACATTAGTGGGAAAGATAACGTCATTGCTGACTACCTAAGCAGGTCGTATGCCGATGATAATTTGGGTTCATCATCAGAAAGCCTCTACAGAAGAAGGAGCGCAATGATAAATGAAACCAATGTTTTATCATCATGTAAATAAAAGCAAAGTGTACCAATTTGCTTCTTGTTGGGTGGGCCAAAGATGTAATGCAGTATTACATGAAGAATATAAATTGTTTCATTTATTTGTTTAAAAATAGAGGTCACGTGTTGCCATTGCAATATCGTTTATTTTTTTTGTTCTATATTCCAAATGTAAGCTGCAAAGGCCCAGTCAAAATTACTGTAAATATGTTTATATTGTAAGGAGAAACGATAACCAATGAGAATTCACCTTTTGAAACTTATTTTGAAAATCTGAATTATCATTGGTCGTCGTGTCAAAGCTTTATGAATAATAATAATTTTATTATTATTATTATTATTATTATTATTATTATTATTATTATTATTATTATTATTATTATTATTATTATTTTGTTTAATATTTTTAAAATGATTTGTAAGGCTACTGCGTATTACTTTATATATATATAAATAATTTATATATATATATAAATAAATATTTTGTGGAATAAATGCATTTTTTTGTTAAGGTGTGGTAGTTCTTAATCTCAATTTTTGTTAGCTTTTTATATTTTGTTGGAACGAAGGATTGTCATTTCTTGAGAAATACTATGATATCGTAAGAAATGCCAATCCCGCCTTTCCTTGAAATGGCTTGTATATATTTGTTTTTCTAAATTAATTGATAAATGTATACATTATTTTACTTACTGATTTCAAGGGCTGTGATTCGATAAGAGACGTAAACTGTATTACTGAGATTCGTATAAATAGTAAAAACGAGAATATTTTGGATCTTTTTCGCTTTCATTGTCGTTAACTTCCCAAGGTTGTAAAATACAGTTGGTGTTTGTGATGCCGCTTCATATCTAGATCCATTTTTTATTATGTGTTAAAGTATATATTTTGTAGCCAAGCAGTGTTTTGTTCTGTGATTTATTGTAAAAGTGTATGTAATATTTATTTCAAATTAAATATGGTGATTTAATTTCAAAGTGTAAAATATTGCTGTCTTATTTTTTGTAAAGATAAAAGTATTTAAGTTTGTGCTCATAAAGCATTTGTGAATATATTATATTTCTTATGTGTATCAATGCATCAGAGTGTCGTCTGTAGTATTGCAATTGTAAGGTGCATTGTTTTGAATCGTTGCTAGATATTAACTGGCAGGTAAGCTGTTTATATTATTATAAATTTATTTTTTTGAAAGTTTTCGCAATTATTATACTGTGGTAATAAATATAAAACGTCTTGTAAGTTCAATATTTATTATTTTAACATATGGTTAATTGTCAAAGTTACAATTTTTGTTTATTAAAAAGATTTGTTTAAATTACTAATAGGCAACTCTTTGCATTGGAGTAACAGCTGTTTTAATATGTCAGCTGGTCTTGCAATTGTCTTGTGCACACTGAAAAAGTCGCGTTTTTTTGTAAAATGTTAAATTCCAATTAATTTTTAGTAAAGAATTTAATTTATCTCTGTCAAATCAACCCAGTCCTGTATAATTTTTGTTAAATATATTTATTTATTTATATTCATTCTTTTAAAAATAAATATTTAATATATTTATTATAATACATATTTAATGGGCGAGGGATCTATATAAATTTAGGTAATTAGAGTAATTCTATTGTTTAACAGTTGTTTGCACATACACATTCGTGCACATATAAATGTACATATTGCAAAAAGGAATATTTAAAGTATAAAAATAATTAATATTAAGGTACTAGAGGTTTCTAATCCTATTCAATGCGCATGTAAATGTAGATTACCTTCGACATCTAACTGCATGTTCATGGATGCCATAAAACCTAGTCTTGTATAAGCAGTACACATTCATTTATTTTTTTTTTTATAATAGTATTTTTATATTCCCGTAGTTTTCTTGAGTGTTTCCAAAGGTAAATTCATTTTTCTATTTATTTAATATTCATAAGCGTAGCAATTATTTAGGTCTTAAAGACGTTGAGTTCATGATCAAAGT
>JABUQX010054414.1:37500-56223 GCA_015478945.1 Trachelipus rathkii
TGATGGATTAGTAGGGAAGCTCCTATGGCAGTGTTAGTAATATATGTGTTTGTTGTGCGTTGGTGGCCCTACACCTTTCTGAATGGAATCAAAGTATTGTGAAGACGATAATGAAGCGTGTGAAAGAAATTAAAAATAAATGGTGTCAACTGGGAGTGATGTTTAGATATTAAGGAATAGCGCTCGTTGGAGGGTTGAGGCTGGGAAATTGTGTTCCTGGTTGTTGTTTTGTCCTTGGTTTATGTCAATTTGTAAAGGCTGATGTAATACAAAAAAAAAATGGGGGGTTATCAAATGGAATTTAGTAAGATGGGGTGTGTCGGGGTGGAGTGGTTGTATGAGGAAATTGGTGTTAGAATGATGGAGAATGGAGATGAGGAAACATGAAAAGTGGCCACTACTGTATGTATTGCGATTGTGATTTTGAGCAATGTGAGACTGTGTGAGAGGATAGGTAGAGAGATTTTTTGGCAGGGTATGTGTAAAATGAGGGGTTGAAAGTAAACCGTAGATAAGAGTAATGGTTATGGGTGTGGTTGAGTTATAGCTGTTCCTCAGGTGTGGGGGAGTTATGGTTAGTGTGAAGCAGGCTTGGAGACAAGTGTCTGGGAGTTTTAAATATTTTATTTATATGATATGTTGGGCGATGGAAAAGGAATAGATGGTGGATTGCAGAGGTGTTGTGTAGTTGGAAAACGTTGTTGCATGTAGGGAAGGTGGCTGGTTAATTGAAAAAATTCGTTGGTGGATTGTAAAGGGCTGTAAGGTCTTGAGTTGCGCTACGGTTGTCTTACATGAGGTATTTTTGTTACCCTGTGGTTAATGTAATGGTCGATTGTTGGGAGACTATGGTCTGGATACAGAAGGTATAGATCTAAATAAGGGGGGATGTACCGATACCAGTGGAAAAGAGGCCAATACCGATACTCTATTTTCTTAGGTGCCGATACCGATACTTTTAATTAATATAATAAATGCACAGTAATAAGATAGAACTTTGTGTACTGCTAAGGAGATCCTACAGGATTGCATTCCTGTACCAGCCAAATACTTAGTTCATGTTATTTTCCATCATTTGGTTGTGCCCAAGTATATTTAATTTTAATAAAATTAAAATAGTCAATTAGGTTTAAAATAATAATAAATCAAATATAAATTTTAGTGATGGGACGATTAAAAATTTTATTACACGATGACCGAAGTTATAGTAAATTTTGACGATGTCAATTAATTGAAAAAGTATATACTTAAAAAAAAGTTTAACAATTTAAAAATAAGAAGAATTGTAATTCTTCATTCTTATTTAAATGTGTAAAAATACAGGGTTTTCCACACAGCTTCCACCGTTTCTGCGAAATCAGGAGAGGTCAGGGACAGCAGGGAACTTTTTTTTTGTTTGTTTTTTCCGGAAATTGTTTTAAGATATGCTGATAGTCAGGGAAATTCCAAAAAAAAAAAAGAAAAGTCAGGGGGCTCTCAAAAGGTGAAATTCTTAATAATGAAGACATGATCCATGGCCAACGTTGCATATTTGATATATTTTTTTTTTCCTTACTGTATATTGTGGAATAAGAAATATTTGATAAGCTGAATGAAATGAACAGTAACGTTCACGAAACATTCCATTACAATCTACTTCTATCCGTTTCTTTTTTATTTTTAGTTCACTTATTACCTACTATTTCTTCCTATTCTGTTCGTACAGGTTGTTCCAAGTTCATCCTTCGATTGAAGGTGATTGGTAATATGGATGTGTTTTAGACTGTGGTACCTGACTTAGACTTAATCTGTTTATTCTTTTCTCTTTTTAGGCGATTTATATACTCTTTTCTGAGTAAATTTTTTGAGGTTTTGACAAAAGTGATTTGGAATTTTTTTGGTGCGTTGAAGGGAATTTATCGTTATCCTGAAAAAAGAGAGAAACAAATATATAAAATTTAATACCTTTAACTGACCAGTGGTTGAACCGTCAATCTGAACCCAGTTTACAGGTGGTTGGGTCACAGGACCTAATTAGTTTAAAATGCAATTGAATTATATGAGAGTATTAAAAGACATTGAAGATCTAAAAAGAATGTATCAATGAAGTTTCTGTCTGCGTGAATGCAAAGATTTTTTTGAATTTAATCAAGACTCAGCAGGAAACAAACATTCATTTGAAAACGCTGATTTTGCGACGATTTCTAAAGATTTATATATTAGTGGGAATTTATCTTTTTGGAAAAATTAAATTTCCATACCATCAACTTCTAATCATACTCAACCGAGTGTAAATCCGATTGGTCTTCTATTAATAACCAACCAAAAACCAGTTTATCAATCAGTTTCAATTTTTCCATTGAAAATGATGTTTTTACAAGATCTTAAAGATTATGGGCATTAAAGGTGGTGAATGATAAAATGTCTTTTAAACTCGTGTGCAATATATAGGGGAAACATTTAAATTAATGTTTCCAGATAGTGCGGTATGCTTCAATTTTAAAAATGAGGCCGGATGGAATGTAAATAATGTGACTATCCCACATGGACTTGCCTCCCTATTTTTTTTTCAGAAGCAAAAGCACAATACAACTCTACTTTTAAAAACAGGGAACTCATCTCCCTTGAATTAAAAATTCAAAATATTTTTGGGTGGTGATTGTCTTTTCAAGGAGACTTTAGTTTTTTTTCTTTCTATTTGAAAGTACCTGGGAATCAATGTTATGGGAGAAAGGAGAGGCAAATTTCTTTTTAAGAATGTTATCTATTGATCCAAATAATATTTTGTTGTGGGTTTTTCTTATATATTAAATAAATAGGTGGTTGCAAAATTGTGTTTAGATATAATTCTGATAAGAACAATAGGTCTCGATCTTTCTCAAAAGACTGAGCTCAACCTGCTATAGATTCTCATGTAAACTATGCAATAAAATTTTATCACGAGGTTCTCAAAACTGAACTGACTTTTGCTACAACAAATATGAAAAAACATCTCAAGACTCAACATCAAATGCAGTTAAAGCAAGAAGAAAGATTAATTGAAGAAGAGAGAGCTTAAGCAGAACAGAAGTTCACTATGTATTATTACGTTACAGCCCCAAAAAAGGCTAAAGTTGATTGTGAAGCATCAATATCAGGAAGTTCATTCTCAAAGAACTTTAAAAGAAACATATGAACTTATAAAATTTTTAGATATAAACACTCCTCAGGCCCAAAAACTCACATTGCTATTGGTGAATGATAGCGATTGATTCACAGCAGTTTTTGATTGTTGAAGATTTTGGTTTCACTAAACTCATAAAACTGCTCAAACCTAATTATGAACTGCGCTCCAGAAAGTATTTCTCTACTAATATTATTCCTGAAATGCATTCCAAAGTTTTGCCTTATGACAATATAAATGTTTTACGATATAAGTAATTTCACTATATATTATGTATTACTTATAATAAAAATCGTATATTATTTACCCCGACTTATGGGCTTATCACCATAATAGAATCTTTTTAAATAATTTTAATTTGCGCATTACGATAAAAATACAGAAAACTCGTTCCATGACTAAAGGGGACACATATTCTGTTTAAATGGATAAAGACGCCCAACAATGAATGAGTAACATAGGAATTCCTGAAGCTATAAAGTTTATTTAGTCCAGTTTTGTTTTGGGTACAGAGCCCTTTGGAGATTTTTAATTGAAATAAATCTAACTGAGCAGTCTATTACAGTTCGTCTTATTTAGAAGTATATTTGATATTTATGTTATATTTTTTTATATCACAAAAATATAAAATAATGCAAGATTAGTATAGCCGTTTGTTTAAGTGTTAACAGAAGTGGACCACAAAAGACCGAGTCGTTAATGATAACGCGAGATAACCATAAAGTCAAAATAGTGATAGGATTTAAATTATACTTCGTTTTAATATTTGTTTTTATTAGTTTAAGTATTTTGTATTTGAAGTGTATCTATGAATCAAATACTTATATATATTTATTGTTCTGTGACCAGTATTTGACAATAATATTAGATGTTGTTTGTCAATTTGTTATACCATTTTGCAATTAGACAATAGTCAAAAACCAGTCCTACTCTGAAACGTTAATAACATATTGTATTACTAAATACTTCTCTTACCTCTGACTAAACATTGATCTCTTATCAGATTAAGTTGATACTTACATAAGTTATAAGTGTATCGCGGTATATATCTAGAGCCTTCCCTCTTAATTTTTACATAACAAACCCTTAGTTTCACTAACACTAATACACATTAACACGATAAGTTAATGAGACTGAATGCCCTCTATGTCAAAATACCAAAACACTCAATAGACTTAGTCCTGGTTATTTCCACACACTATGGATTAGTTGACACTCACAACACTACTTCCTACTCATTATCCCATCACAAAACTTTATTCTTACTGACATCTCTGCAATCATCCGTTTTCCCATTTTCAATCGCCCAACATATATTTCGTCTATACTCAAAAGTATTCTGTATAAATCTCATCATATGTATATTAACTATTGTCTTCATCCTTTTCTCAAGATAATACATACACCATATCTACAATCTTTATAGAAAAAATTTCACACACACAACGACACTCGCTTCACTTTCCTACTGAATTGACTTAAATTAACCCTTACCTTTTGGATGGCTTAGCATTCTTTGCCTTCTAAACCTCTCCTTCTCTATCTATATATATTTGCGAATATCTCACCCTACGTACCTTGAACCTTATGTATCAAGAGTTTTCTTCAGATTACGAACTAATACATATATAACGAGATTATCAAGCAGAGAAATAAGCAGGGCACATACACTCCCCACTTGTTTTCTCTCTCAGATTGGTACTAATCGTCAGTTCTAATCAACCGTTTCGCACTACCACCTTAATACCAAATTCTTAATCTACTATCAATAAATCACCATAAGATTATTCAATAATTCCATTTTCGTTATTAAAGCTTACACCGTTAGACGAGGCTTAATTAGTGTTTAAGAAGTAGCCCAGGTAGGACTATAAAGGCTAGAACCGGAAGATAAAAATGTGTGAATAATCTCTAATATCCAACCAAATCTGTTGTGGAGGGGAGGAGCAGTATAATTACAAATTAAATAGCAAGGGACATAACAACAATATTATATTAATCAAGCAAATATCTAATTTTATTCACCACCATTTTATTTATTACATTTATGGTTCGTCTTTCACCTATGCGAACATAACCTACTGGTTTGATTGTCCATTGAGCAAGCCCCTACCGCCAAACGTTATAACCCATTTCTTTAAATATACTTATTTATTAATTATAATGTATAAAATAATATAGTATACAACTTATTACTCGAGGTGATAAATGTATGGGGCTCAATCATCATATATAAAATACAGTAGTCAGAAGCTCTTTCAGTTAAATATTTATTGCTTCAAATATATCTAGTATTAATTATGAAATCTATATAGTATGGATAAAGAGAAAAATTAGCGTATTATGATCTTGAAAAAATTGCTTATTACTATTATCAATATATATAATATTAATATATATTTATATGGGCACACCACAGTGTTTTATAATAGAGCGCGACTGAGAAAGTATTACATTAAAAACGAGTTTGTTAATTATAATTGTCTTTCTTTCCTTGAAACAATTGAATTTTCGTTGCGTTTTTAATATGCAACTGGTTTATCAAAGACTAATACTTTATATATATATAATACTATTTTAATAATAGATTATATTTTATGTATTATATTATCGTATATATAATTATATATATATATATATATATATTTTTATTAACTATACTATATATATATTATATATTCTACCTTGATAACTCCAAGCTTAGTATATATGGGTTACCGCCTACCACGCTTTAAAGGATGGTACAGGTGAAATAACGTACATGTATATCTGATAAAGTCTCACCCCCCCCAACTCGTCGTTCCCTCGTGTGTGGCCGAGAGCCCCACTGACCAACACCTTGGTTTTCCGTTTCTATCTTTGGCGGGGGAGTATTCGTGGTAGTTCAACCAATAGATATAAAATATCAACCGTTTTTTTCTCTTTTGTCAAACTCTAGGCCGTTATTGTTTCTCTGAGTTGCCTGGTTGAAACTATCGATAAAATACATCGATTATATCGTTCGTCTTTCACATATATACTAACTCATTACTCCATCTATCCTTTTAAAGGTTAAATCGCTTCATATATTATTTTACCTATCTATCTATTCACTACAACTAATCCTCTTTATCCTCTCCTCCTCTACCTTAAATTATACTATCCTTATCATCTTATATATATTAACTTATTCTGGTAACACCAATAAATCAAGTATAACCTTTGCAGCAACAAAACTTTCATATATTAAATTATATCATATATTACATATATTCAATCTTATTTATTACTATAAGCCTTAAGGATACGGTATATAACCACTCTACTATATATATATACTAATAGTTACTCTACTCTGTTATTATTTATCTCTATTACTCCACTCTAATTAATCAACACCTTACCTACTTACCTTATTAAAGCAGTCATGCCTACATGTGGCGTAGGAGATAATATTGAACCTATCGTGCAGACAATATCTCGTATGATAGAGAAGGATCTGCATGGATTCTCATCCTCCGCGCATCTATAGCATTCTGGAGTTTTTCTTCCTGAGGGGCAAAGAATTACTCCATACTACTTGAGTGACTTGTCGTTAAGGTCCTTCTCGGCTAGTAACTTGGATTTAGCACTAGTACCAACTAGATACTATGCTCAAAGAGTTGGAGACAAATTAAGGTCTACTGCTGTAATCCTCACTTTTGTCTTAATTAACTATCTGAAATGGGGATAAAGCACTCTAAAAGAGAGGAGTGGATGTTTATTTCATCTCATAGCAACAACTCTATATATTAATTTATATATATTATTATACTATATATTAATATATAATATATTACTTATATATTTACTATTATATATATATAACTATACTACTATATATTATCTTATTATATATATTACTATCTATATATATATATTAATAATATTATATATATATATATAAATAATATATATATTAGTATTATCTATATATATATATATATCTTACTATATTACTTACTATATTTTATTATACTATATTGACAGCTAGCTATTTTTATTCCTTATATAGATAAAACTGAAGCTGAACATCTCTGTACAATCTATGGACTTTTCTTTCCGCGATGTTGGGTAGTATCCAGTACCGGGTGGCTGATTTGACATGCTTCATAATCTACATCGACTAAGACCAATCGGAATATATCCTATATCTCTTATTCATTACCATATTATAATATATGATTATTATTATATCTGCCCTTTATCACGGGTATTTTATATGAGGGTGAGTAGTACCTATCTGATTTGATGGTCTCAGCTAGAGTATATATGCTTAGCTCTCTATCTCGCCTTAGCTTTTTGTCAACCCTAGGGTCTATATAGCCTGTACTAGTCGCTCTACTTATATATACTACACCTCACTCTCATCGACTTACGTGATTACTTATATAGTGAGGCTTATTCATTAATCATTTTCGCTTTGCTTCTCTTGGTTTAGTTATTTTTTCTATTTCAGAATCAGGCTGCGCCTTTTTCGGCACCGAATAGAGCTCGTGTGTATAAGAGTCACTATTCGGGCGCGATCATTACCTGGCTCACTTTTCCGTATCTATCTATGTCGGTATATAAACCTCTACTCATCTCGACTACAGCGCGGTGTCATGTTTATCCGAAATACTTTTGATAAATATCACCGTGATACCAATTCGTGATTAACACTCGCATTATAACTCCAAATTTCCTCTCTGTGAACATTTCTATATTTCGCTTTTGTCTTTTATCAAAATAAATGTTTATTGAGAGTAAAAACACATACTTTGTGGTTTTCAAGAAAACTTTGCTCACATATGCATAAAATAGATTCTCATTATGACTCTTCCTTTTCACCCTTTATATATATTCCCTTATAGATTATAAACCTTTATATACATTTCAGTTTTCTTTACCGACTCGTACCCAGAAAATATACCTGGCGAATGTTGCTACTTGCTTCCATTTTATTTAATATACTAACATTGTCATAAAACCTTTTGATATAGTTCCTTACTTTACAATAAACTTGTTAATTTTTTTTTGTACACCTCTTACTTACTGAACAGTTGCTCTCTCTCCACTTTTTATAATATAACAATTTTTCGATTCTCATCTAAATTACTGCCTATGCCTTATGTTATATGGAATTCTCTATTCAATGTATGTAAATTCCCATGTCCAAAGATAGAGGCTTCAATTAATTAGGGATTTATATATGGAACATCAGAGAGAACTTTAGTTTTCAATTTATATATTTATCTATTTATATGGGCAATATATAATAGCTTCAGGACCGTTGGTTGTCAGTGGCAGCACACTTTTGTATCGCTCTCTCTCTCTGTCATGCAAACATTGCAGGCATAACATTAAACAGTTTTCATCTTGACCGCAGAATTTCTCTTTGTGTTCTGGTACATATCCATTTCGCCTAAGGGAGGACAATGGTCGCACAGCAAGCGCTAGACGGCATTCGCAGTTATCTCTACTCTTATTCAATAAGCTTACGCGTTCTGACAGACGCTCTTGCTCTGTGCCATTTTCCGCTCCTCATCGCAGCCATACTTATTTCCCAATGGAGCAGCTTTACTCTTCCGACTAAATTTGATTCTTTCCGTGTTTGACGACATTTGGACTCTTTTTGAGTTTCCAGTCGTTTCAGGTGCATATCAACGGGGATCATACTCACACAACGATATTTGGATCCGCCTCATGTCAGTCTAATTCTCTTTCCATGCCTTTCTTCGCTCTCGCTGAACTCACGGATGGATTATAGACCATTCCTAACTGTTGGCGATCTCGAGTTCGGTACGCGGCCCGTGCAATATAACTTACTCTACCTCTTTCTGGCACAAAATGTAACCTCTAACTTTGTTTCTCTCCTATGTGGTGTCTTCAATCATCCCTCAATCGCACATCAGGGGAAAACTTGGGGTGGGAAGGCAGTGGGCCAGCAGGCATACTTCCATACATACTCAAAGTGCGTGGAGAACCTCTTGTCTATGGTCGTCTCAAGATGGGATCACATCTAGACAGAGAGGGCTCATTCAAGCAGACCTGTGAGAGATCTCGCGGCTATTCTGTTGCCTCATATGCAAGTCCAACTATTGAGGTGTATTCTTTTTTTTATCAAAGAAATTTGTTGTGCTTGTGACTCTACGCGCTCAGCCCAGATAGCACTGTTTCTCCCTGTTGGCTATTGATCTCAGTCATTGCACTATCAACGGCGACTGTGCCATGACCTGATAACCTAAGGTATCTTGTAACAATAAGAATACCTGAGTCATTTTTACTCCTAGTTCTAAAATGGAAGCATAACTCTCGCAATTAACTGTATCAAGTAATCGAAAAAGAAACGAGTTTCGCACGATGAGAGCTTGTCTCACCATTTTAGTTTTATTTACCCTAGCATAATTCTCCACGATCATTATGGATGGTGATTTGGGTGCACTGTCTGAACAATACACTCATGTAATGCATCTCATTTCCCTGCTCTGCGACTTCTATGCTGAGGCCTATTGCAGGTTGTCTCTTTCACTACGTCTCGAGCCTAGTAAGTGTTGGGTAGGCCGATAATCCACTACGAGGTCTGTTCACTAAGTCTGTTCCATCTCCCTTGTTTTGGTTGCGCTGATTAGAGCCAGTTGGCGTCAGGTTGCACGGACCTCTCATCGTCTCATATTTCTCCACTCTATGCGTCGTGAGCTCTCCTAGATCGTTTGATGTATGACTACTTAAACTATATAATCTTATATTTATATATATATCTATATAGGTAGTTACTTATATATATATATAGTATATATATAATATACTATATATATTATATATTATATTCAACACTACATCACATACTCACCGTATAGCCAGTTATGATACTCCCTCTATTTAGGCGTATACTAGCCTTGCTACTATCTATATATACAATAACAAAAGTCGTCGAATACCCATATTTGATAAAAGATTTTAGAGCGGATAGCAGATATATACCCGAAACCGTTATTCGCGATATTATCGCCATCATTACGTTTCGAGTTTAGAAGCAAAATTATCGCGCACTAATTCGAGCCCTGATTATATCCGTGTCAAAACCACCCCAGATCTACTTCTATGCGGATAACATAACCCGAAGCCGTTTATCGCGAAATTTATCGCGGATACACTCATTTACCTATGATAATATATATATAGTGAGGAGCGTATTACGTACCTCCACTATATCCTCTAGTATCTATACCTACCATACGCTATGGTATATAATATTACGTTAGTATCTATTATATTATGTTCATTACTTCCTATATATCACATAATATATATTTATTATTATGTACCTACTTGTGAGTGTAGATGGGATCAGGCTAGAACATCACGTTTCATTCTACGCAATTAGACTTCACACCTTCACCGAGTGAACTAAACTATCCTCATACATATCGCGCGAATAATCAGTTCATGATGGCCTTCCCCTGTAACCTTCTCACCAAAGGAGTATATATATATATATATATATATATATATAGTAATTATATATATCCTCACCTATATTACTTATTCCGCCTCACCACTATATAGTATATAATATATATATTATACTATATGTTATTTTTGAGGATGATGACCTGATAACTTAGAATTATAACCCTTAATATATATATTTAATTTATATTTTCCCGTCACTCTATTATATTGGACCAAGGACAGACCCTTATATCTATATACTATTCTTATTTACTCTATATATATATTATATTAATTATATATATATTATATATATATATATATATATATAATATATATATATATATATATATATATATATATATTATTAATATATATAATATATATATATATATATTATATATATATTATAATATACTCTTTTCAGTAATCCTAGCAGTTATCTATGAGCTGTAACCCTAACGTATATATAGTATCTAGAGGCCACTGCGTATTACTAGGCATATAGGTTCAAGGTATATAGTAGTTAGGGATTATATTATTTAATTTATATTCACTTATCTATATTTTACTTTATTATATATATATATACTATATATTATATATTTGATAATTATTTTTCATTTTTCATTTTCTTACTTATATTTATATTCTTCTTATTTATTGGAGAGAGAGAAGATTAATTTTATTATGTGAACGTTTTGTCGTTGCGAGACTCAATTGATTGTATATTTTTAATCAAGCGAAGAGCAGAGAGATTTATTCATAACTCCCCAATTTTTAAGGGTTTGTTTCCGTTTTTTGTTTTTTTTTTTTTTTTTTTTTTTTTTTTGTTTTTTTTTTTTTTTTATATTACTCCTCTCTGATTATAATCATCTGTGTCGTGTTGAAACTGGGCATCTAGAGATTTCCTCTTCGTATTTCTAGCTCGCTGAGAAACTATATACTGGTTTAGAGACTCTCCCCTTGTCCACATACGAGCACTTCACATTCATTGATCTGACATACTGTAAATAGACAATCCAATTATTTAATAACAAATATATATAAAATGAGTCCCTGAATGGGTAGTAGAGTTTACAAGGGAGAGTTAATTCTTTTTTCCTATTATATAAAGTTATAAGAAATGTTAAAGAAAGACTATTGCTTTGACAATTTCATTTTGCAACCTTTAAATACTCTATTACTGAAATTATAATTTAGCAACTATATTTGTGTGTAGAAATACTTATATAATGATTTGAGTATCTTAATTTAGCAACCTTTTATTAATTTAGCTACACAAATTTCAGTATTTTTTTCTGTAACATAAAATAAAACTATAAAATTAATTCACATAATCGGGTCTCGTGGTGCTTAGTGCTTACACGACTTTTAAGAGCTTTTGAAGTATTGGAAAAGGGGTTCAAATTTAATAAGAGAACGATTTTATTTAAACTTCGGGTTTTCAATTAATAATTTCTGTTGTGGAAACGCTTGGTGGTTATTAAAATTGAAATTCAAGATGTATTGACAATTTGAGTGTTTTCCGGAAGAAGAATTTTATCTGTATATTTTTCTTCAAACTTTCTGAAAATAATTCATTTGTTTTTAACAAAAAAGGACCAAAAAGAATATAACCTTTCAAATGCTCCATTAGTTCTAGTTTTAAAGAAACAGGCTTTTATGATGAAGTAAAAGAATTTTTATCAATTTTTGGAAGATAGGGTTGCATAATCTGACATTATCCTAAATTTTTGTTAAGTAAGGTTGGAAACCTGACTGCAATCAGCACATGTGTATTTGTGTTAGTTCTCTCGTGGCTATCTTGAAAAGTGGTCGGCCGATTTGTGATTTATATATTAATTATCATATATATTATATTGTTTTTATTACATATTTGTGTCATATATATATATATATATTATAATATATATTTATATGTATATGCATTTTAAAGTGATAGAAATATATAATGCATTTTAAATATACGAAATATATTGCGAAGGATCACGTTCCTTCGAATGATGCTTTAACCCGATATATCATTTCGAACGATGTCGATGTAATCGATGTTTTTTTTTCGGATTATTTTTTTTTTGCCTATAGAGCGACAAGGTTGCCAATAAGTCTTTTTTATTTTTTTTAAACAAAGCGAACTATTCCAAGATTAAATCGCCCAAGCATGTCATCACAAGAGTCAGGGTCTCTCGCCGCCTCCAGAGGGGACGGAGCGGGCCGGGGGACTTTCGTCTTCTGTTCCCCACCCTCGGCCTCGAGCCTCTCCTTACACTAAACATAAAGTATAAAAAAAAATCTTATACAAACAATAATTTATAACTCATCACCTACCAACAAAATTAACATGAAATAAAAAGCAACATGTGGCAAACTTTTTTTCTCTTACCTATACCTATTGGACAGTTTACAGAGTTCATATATCGTCACCGGGTGCATGTGGTTAAGACGACTTAGTTGAGCGATAGGTCACTCCGAATCATAGTAATTGTATCTTTTATGTAACATCACTTTAAAGGAGAACAGTGGCCTATATATATATATATAAATAATATATAGCTACCTTTTTATCTAGTATAGCTCATTGTATTTCCTTTTACGTTACTCTTTGGTTAGGAGTATATATAATGATAGATGCGGGATGAAGTATACACTATTTTATACCTAGTGATGAGTATACTCACAGTTTATATAGGTTTAATTATATATATTTATTAGTGAGTCATTTATACATATATATATTATATATATTTATATATATATATATATATATTTATATATATATAGTATATATATATATATATATATATAATATATATATATTATATATATATATATATATTATATATATATATATATATTTTATATATATATATAATATAATAATATATATATATATATAATAGTATATATTATATATATATATAATATATGATATATATATATATATAATATATATATATATATATATATATATTATATATATTCTTTTTAGTATTCCAATCATTCATGTTTTAGGAATAAAATCGCAAAACTAAAACTAAAAATGCCTCGTAAGCGTTTAATCAACATTGTTGATAAATTTTAGCTATGCAACTGGTGCAGTGCGTTTTCGTCCCAATAATTGTCAGAGACTAAAAAATTACGTGTTGTTCAGATGACCGCTTACTCTCATTTTTTTGCGACTTCAACGGTAGATCTTGACACGATATCGGCGAGCCTATCATATTTGCTGCATTGCAATTGACGCTGTTCAGGGCTAGACACCAGTTCACTTACCGCGGTTTGCTAAGTAACAAAAAATAGAGTTCAGTACCTTTGTGTCGAGCAGATCGTGCGCGGGAGCTCTGAGAGTCATCTCGCTCGTTATGTTGCTATCTTCTGTTTTTGTTTCACGCCTCCTGCACATGTATGTTATCAGGAAATTCTATAGTGAGAGTGGTGAAGATACACTAAGATCCCATATGATGTTCGAGACCACCTCTAGTCTCCGAGTGCCACACGACTGTTATTGTCCGTAATGCTTCAGCTCGCTCCAACAAGGTATCAACTGCGAGAGATGTTTAAGACTGAGTGAAAGTACAAGGGACAGGAAGCCACCTGAAGCCTCTCATACATCGATGTGGGATCCTTGACTTTTCACAAGACTCGACTATGTACGAACCTACCCGCCTAACTCCGTGGTGCATTAATGTGCTTAATTCGAGATCTGAATCTCTCAAAGGATATAATCAACGAACACATACATCTTGTGGATTGAGGTGCTTCTCCTCAATTCGCGGACCATCTTCCTCTTTAAATAGATCATAGTGGACGAAGGTATATATCATACTTCAAGAAAGATTTCAGTTAACACTTTGTATTTTGTTTGTTGACCGCCCTTTAATACAGGGTTTCATTGACCTCTTTAATAATGTTTAGTAGTACAACCCAGAAGAGACTGAGACTCTTTAATCTAAGATATCTCTCTCCAAAATTAAAGTTTAAAAAGCTCCGTTTTGAAATGCAACAATAGGTATAATTAAATTTTCTTCTGGCACATAACGTGACAATCAGTCCTGTTCATAATGAAGGTAAATCCATAATGAAAACATTTAAATATTTTCTGGATCAGATCATTATTATACAATGAAGACAACATTCCAATGGCACATCTGTGGTGAGAGAGAGAAAAGTCATATAAGAATGCTCTTGTTCATGAGGCATGCTCGCGAGATCAGCGTGGACAACTAAAGAACTGACAATCCTTCATATCCTTTGAGAATGACTATGTACGTGGCATATATTCTTATAGGCAACACTGCATAGGATATATGACAAACGTGTGAATATAAGTAGTGAAGTATTTGGTCACATGTGATTTAAATAATTGCAAATACATTGCCCAGCCGCCTTGCGTGAGAGCCGTAAATAATATATTGTACTTTATCACTGTGTGCAAACTGGGACTAAGATACTCAAGAATTTTGTCATATTAGTGGATTTGTAGCCAGATATAGCCCGTCATTGATGGAGAGTTGGTCCTTCAAGCACCTTGAGAGGAGTACTACTTCACACTGCGGGAGTGGGAGCCTATAAAAATTAGGAAAGGCGATCTGTCGTTGGGTCTCTCACAAAATTCAATGATTTCTGAAAGACGAAAACTAGGGCAATTACTCAATGACAGTGAGAAAGCAACTTGGGTTATACATCTATATAGGTTCGTTGTATATATACAAGCACGTGTTGTGTTCTATTCTGTTTTGGCTTCTGTGCCTCTTCCTCTACTGCAAGCTAGTAATCGGACTCTGAATACTCTATATGTTTGCATGGATTGGTGGGGATCAACCCTTTAGGACCTAAGTTTTCATATTTTTTATGGTTGTACCCGCATGCACTATTGTCACTCTGTCTGACTACAGACAAGAAGTGTTTTCGAACTTCGACAAACTGGTATATTTTCTCTCAAGGACTCACCTAGTTGGTGGGCAGTAAGTATAGTAATCAAAATGAAGTCTTCTTAGCATTGTATTTTAAAGCAGTTTTTGATGCATTTTCGGGTACAGAAGTGCACATCTGTCTTCATTATCTCAGAACTTCAACGTAGATTTATATTCAAGATAGCAAACAACCCAGATTGTTTTCTACCTCTCTCTTGATATAACCAGGTGTACGTACAGATCCCTCTGATACGTTCTCTGTGAGTGCTGGTGAGACTCTTGGCATACATCGTTAAGGAGAAAAGATTTCAGTTGCTGGATCATCGTCTTGATATCGCTAAGAGTAATTTCTGATAATATATATATTGGAGAAACGCGTTTCTCAACGGCTCCTACTGAATGAGATCATTCTGAGATTGCCTCGACCTTCTGTGACTCTAAGTGAGATGCCGGCGTAATTATTTGTTCTTCTCAGCTACGTCGAAAATCTGACCGGTTCGACTGGGTATGGGAAGGGCCTTATTGGGCTCTTCTTTTTGTAATACTTACTCCATAAATCCCACACTTCGTCTCAAACTTTCAAGCGTCTCTTTATGTGTAGTATATTCAGTATGCATAACTTGTCGAGCACGCTACGGTCGCTTCGGGATTAGATTGTTTTTCTATAACTGATTGTGGATAAGAAGATCATGATGTAGATCTATAATGGAAGATTCGAGTATACTCCCAATGCTGTTCCTTTTGTCTCTTTTATTTCTCTTGAGAGATACACTGCGTTCTTGTAGGTACTGTCTATATATATGAGGTCAGATCTGTAGCATTGCGATCATCTTGTATGGTTTATCATTAATAATGTCATATATAGTTCGGTTCTTTCGCCCTTTTTTTTTGCCTCTGATTTTGCTTCACTATATACAAGTAAATGTACGTCTTTTTCCAATTTGCTTCCATCAGTTCTCTGATGAAGATAAAAAGGTGGGGACCCCGGTATAAAGTTTTGACGGCATTACATCTTCCGTTGTTATGCTGTGTTAAATATTTTGGTTGGATAAATGTTAGCAGTTTTTTGCTTTTCTTAAAGAATCTTAGGTTTGTTGTTGTACATTAAAAAAAAAAAAATCTCCTTTAAGATATATATAGATGAAATAAAATTATTTAAAAGTTTTAAAAAAACAAAAACCAGGAAAGATGTTTAAAAAAAACTCTTTTATGTTAGCATTTATTCGTTAGTGAGTATGATAGTTAATATCAGTGATGGTAATTAGAACATGAAAAAAGTTTTGTGAAATTATGGAAGATAAATTATTTTACAATTTGTAGCTTTTATAATTAGAATTCTTGTTGGAAAAGTGGGAATCTGGAGACATTTACGTTTTTTTGTTTTAAGGATAATGTTGCTCTTTTCCCTGATAAGTAGGGAATTTTTTGAATGTTAGCAGTGTTTATTTTCTACTAGGTATGTTAGGTTTGTTTGTTGTCATATATAGGTGAGGGATGCGATCCAGCATACAGCTATATTCTAAACGCTGTGGTGATTTCCATGATGTATTGTTAGTTTTAAACAATGAAAATATTTGCCTAGTTTTGTTACATATAACAACAATTTCATCCAGGAGAATTAGCTGTGATTCTTATAAGGCTATGATGACAAAATAATGACAATAATGTTAAGTATTGTACAAGTAATGTTACTATTTGCAGATATTAGTAATGAAATTTATTAATGGCTAGCACTTTATTTATTACAGATAATGTACGTTAGCGGTACTGTATATCCAGATGTTGGATAGTTCAGATGGGGTAAATAAATGGTATTCTAAGACTTTTGTGGTAATGGTGCATACAAAATACCTATATATTTTCGCTTCAGTTTACGAAAATGTACAAATATGCACTTTTAATATAGACTAAACATCAGTTACGACACTCATCCTGCAATAAAGACAATGATGCACTGTGAGGGGGCTGTTTGGGGTTTTGCGGTACTGCTATTATTGAATTACTAATTTGGTCTTAATAAAGTCCTATTGTTATAAAATAATATATATATTAGTGATGAACATTCAATTTTAAAGTGTTGTTATTCAAATATATTTTCAAATATTAAAATGTTAAAATTTTTATAAAAGTTTTGTATTATTTTTAGAAATTTTAGCATTATCTATGTCATTATGATAAAAAAAAAAAGTTGAAGGATTACTTTATATTAAAGAAGTCCTACTTAAATAGAGATTAAAATAAAAAAGCGGCCGGCCATCAAATATCAATAATTTTTGTAAGAAAGATAGAGATATAGATAAGCAATGGAAGGGTTGATTAAATATGAGAATTGAAAATATACATATTTTAAAGTCATACTTAAAAAGTAAAGGGAGGAATAATGAAGTGGCCAATATAATCATAAAGTTTGTAATAGGGTTTTAAGATTAGTATGTTAGTAAATTGTAAGGGTTGGCTAAAGATGAAAAAGATAGGTAGAATTGAAGGGGTCAGAAATTTTAGAGGAAGATTTTTTATAATAACCGGAAAATAATTTTGAGCTTTGGGAAAGATGTTAAATGGAATGGATCAGAACTTTGAAAGAAACATTGTTGCTTAAAAATTTAATACTACTTACCTGGCTTCTGTTGAAGCTGAAAGATGCTTTTCTATGAATTAAGAAGAGAATAAAATCCTTATTCGATATAATTTGAAAGTAGACTGAATTGCCTATTGCGGCTGCATGCAGCTGAAAGGAAGATTGCTGGTCTTCATTCTATCTTCTTGTACACATCTTGTTGAATTGACTTATTTGCAAGCCTCAACTAAAAAACCCGAGAGAATGGACTTGAATTACCAATTAAAAAAAATTTACGAAATATAATTTATAAAGTAAGTAATTTATTATTTCTATTTTATTATTAAAATTATTCTCTCAACAGGTAACTTTTTTTATGTAATTGTGCTATCGTACGAAGTAGAATAATGTTTGCCAGAGGTGGCTAACCTTTCGTATAAAATGCGATATATATATATATATATTATATATTATATAAATATAATTTATATACAAAAATATACTTATAATTAATATTATTAAATTTACTATATGTATATGCACTACATATATATATATATAAATATAATATATATTATAATTATATATATATATATATTTATCAATCTATATAATATATATATATATATTTTATATAATATATATATATAATATTA
>JABUQX010054415.1:0-2500 GCA_015478945.1 Trachelipus rathkii
ACTAAAGTTATTATATTAATTAGAAATTCTGTATAATTCATACAATATATTTTTAAGAATATGAGATTAAGGAATCTGAGTTTATTAGTGATATATAACTGATTATACTCAAAGTGGGCATTTTTGAAAGCAACATTATTTGACTAATATATTAAATTTATAGAGTATTAACTTAAGTGAATTGATTAACTATTAAATCGTTTAAGCAGTAATAATGTAGATGTGTAAGACTTTTATGATAAAACCATTACGAGTTAATAATTTATTGAGCTCTAGGTTTAATGATTATCATGAGAGAGGTATAATTTTAACCGTTGTAAATTTGGGGATTTAGCAAGCCATATCTTAGATTGGTTCAATTGTCTTCTTGAGGTATGAGTTTATCTATTTCTTTATGTTACTTAGAAATCAATAAACTTATGATAATATATATAATAAATCATACAAGAAGCTAACTAATTATACATGAGAGTATACTTGTTAACAATAATGAGATTAAAGAATTTATAATAGTTAACGCTATCATTGTTATTATTTAATAATTTTGATTAGATTATATAAGTTTAAGAAATAGACACAATATATATAACTGCAATTGAATCAGTTTAGTTTATTTTACTCAACTATACTAACAGTTGGATGTGACCAGTTATATTATAAATTTGGTTTATCAAATTAGCAATTTTATCTTGGGTAGAGTAAGTGGCAAAGATATTGAGGCGTCTTCTGTGCATCATTACAACAACGGGAGAGATCATAGATAATTATTGTACTCTCAAAATTTTATATTACGATTAGATAGCTGTACTTTCTCAGATGAGTCTTCTTCTCTCTATATTAATCTATGCCGTAGGTATAATTATGGCGAATTAGGAGTAAATTGTATTTGGAGAAAATACTGTTTGTTTCGTTTATTTATTCCTCTCATTTCATACAGAGGAGGTGTATATTATTGACTCTGATATTCGTTGTGAGCAAGCCAGGAACGAGATGCCTATATAAGTCTATGAAAAGAGAATCTGAGATACATATGAGAGTCATTTCAGTATCGACGCAACAGAAAGTGTTTATCAATTTCTAGTTTCCTTCATTATGGTAACTAAAATGATATTTTGTTTCTACGGGTATCAGAGAAGTTTGTTGTCTCTTTAGGTGGACGCAGAGGAAGGATACCCATTCTGCTACAAGCACATACGACGTCACTGACCTTGAAAGTAGGTAAGAGTTTATTACCATTAGTATTTTTTAAATTGACGATATCAGTCTCTCTACTGATATAATATCAGCGAAATGTGTAATAGAAAGTGTTAGGTTTGGAAATGGATCGCTTGTTCAATCTTTGCTATAAAAAAAAAAAAGGAAAAAAAAAAACAAAGATTAAGAGATAAGAAGAATTGTGATGGCAATATCCAAAGCATGATTAGAATCTAACTAAAAACAAAGTAGGGGTTGAATTTTGCAAGACACAAAGTGCTGAATACCTTGTAGTGTCACACAGTGGCACTAGAATTAGCTAAACTATTAGTCTTACTTAAAATTACGGCTTTCCCACCCCCCAATTTATCAGATATTAGAGGATAGTCAATTGTGAACGGAAAGAAAAGCAAAGCAAGAGATCAAAGAAGGATAGTTAACAGAGGGACAAAGATCCAACATCTGGATATACGATTATGGGAAAGGGAGAGAAAAAAAATTTTTTATTTGAAAAATTATTTATGTTCTTCACCCGAATTCGAAGATGTACTCAGGTTCGAAGAAATTACTCGGCAGTTTTCACTGAATCACCTGGAGATCGAACTCAATAATTGGATCAAGTGAATCTCATTCATGTTCTGCGGTAATTTTCAATCGCTTCGAATATGCAATACTCTTCCCTCTATAATATATATATTAATATAAATATAATATAATATATATATATATAATATATATATATATATATATATATATATATATATATATAATATATTAATATATATATATATATATATAATAGTAAAACTTAATATTAAGAGTGTACTGAAAAGCAAATTTGCAGAATACCGAATATTCGGTAGTTAAGTATTCAGACCAAATATATATAGAAGGGTGTGGCAAACATCAAGAGTCAAGATATGTAATATATATATATATATTATATATATAATAATATATATATATAATATAATAATATATATAATATATATATATATATATATAATATATATATATATATATATATATATATATATAATATATATATCATAAAAATGGGGCAATTCGGTCAGATGGCTCAAAATCCTTTACATGTAAAAATACTCTTTAAAGATGTAAAATAGATGTGGTTTTATGTCTTAGGTATTAATTTTTTATGAAACCTTTAATTTAAGTCCATTAATTTTGTGATTTTTTTTTTTTCCTGAGCACTATAAAATAGGGTAAATTTTAGGCTTATTGCTAAGAATCATACAGGTCAAAATAATTGTACTACATTATTGGTACCAAGATATAGTACTTAAAA
>JABUQX010054415.1:5000-27500 GCA_015478945.1 Trachelipus rathkii
CATGTGCTTGCCGACTTAGCGATTAAACGAAAAAAATAATAAAAAAACAAGATGGCAGCGTTGTAGGCCGTTTGATGAATTGATGAATAAAAATTCAATAAAATTAGCTTAATTCTAATTCTTCCAATGGAATAAACTCCATCACAGAGTTATCAGTTCATTGTAATATGAAACCATTTGTTATGTTTATTTCTATTTATTTCAAAATCACAAGAGCCGTTTCAATTCTTTGTAAACAAAAGTGAATTTTATGAAAAATCGCGCTCGTACTATTGGACGAAATTCGTGCTAAAACTGGTTAAGCATTTCTTATCGAGCGTAAGCTCAAAATGACAAAAAACGATAACGTCTAACTCGAATCGACTAATATGCGCGTTACAAACTCCCAGCAAAAATCTAACTTTTTTGCTCAAGCGATATCATTTCTGATTTTAAACTTTGTAGACCCGTAAGAACTTTTATATAGTATATTCCAATTTTACTAATAAAAAATTTAACTGATCCGCTTATCAAAAATTTGGCTTACAGAACTAAGTTAAGAAGCTCACAATATGGATATGACAAGAAGAACCCACTTGTTAATCTGACAATTTTCAGTTAGAATAATGTAAAGGTGTAGCGGAAATTGATAAAAAGTTCCGGTCCGTACGGAACTTTTCCAAGGTTCAGGAAAGTTCCGGTTCCGAGTACATCCTAGTTCAAGATGGACATCTTAGGGGCGTGTTAGGTGTGAAAAGAATTGATAATGCGGATGAACATTAGAGAGTTGAGTGGTATGAAGAAAGGGGTAAAATGAGAGAATAAAATGAAAGTACGTTGAGATGGTTTGATTATGTGGAAAGGATGAATGACAGTCGGTTGGTTAAGCGGATGTATAGTGGTGAGTGTGTTTGGAATCAACCAGCTGGGAGACCGAAGAAAAAGTGGAATGAGTCAGTAAAGGAATGTCTGGAGGAGAGAAATGTTAGTTTGGCAGAGGCGAGAATAAAGGTGCATAATAGCAGTGAATGGCAGGGTTTTGTGAGGAAGTATGGTTGTGGCCACCTGGACAGGGGATGAACCCCACATTGACAATATGCCATAGTGAGGATCCGTCGCGGTCCCCGTGAAGCTCTAAGGGTGGATTTTCTGCGAATTCTCACTAATAGGTATAGAGGGGGTGGTAAGGCTGGGCTTTCTTTTCGACTTGTGTCATATTATTCTACTACTTCTCTTTTCTGATGCATGTCACACACCTTACCCCCAGTCTTGGGAAAAAAAAAGGATGATGATGATTATATATATATATATATATATAATATATATATATATTATTATATAATATATTCTATATATATATATATATATATATAATATATATATTATAATATAATATATATATTATAATAATATAATATATATATATATAGTATTTATATATATTATATTACCAGTATATCTAGTAATATTAATATAGATTTATTGTATATTAATGTTACTTCACACCAAAGTTATAATTACTCGATTTATGTAAAATATACAATTGTTTGTTTCCTATTAAAGACTTGCCAACATGAGCAGTTGTTTTATCATATATAGATATATATATATATATATATAGTATTAGTATTAATATATATATATATATATATATATATATATTATATATATAATTATATATATATATATATATATATCTAGTATATATATATATAGGTTAACGTAACCTTCTTACTATCGTATGTTGTAGACTTTTACTGTATATCCATTATATTCGATAAGGTTATAAAAACAATTTTTATTTTAATGTGAATAGAAGTTAAATTTAAAAGAAAATTAAAAACACCAAAAAATGAGCGAAAAGTAGCTTCACTTTTTTTTACAAAAAAAAATTAAACTATAAATTTATATTAGAACGCGTAAATTATTAGTAGTATTTAGCTGAAATGAATGTAAGTGACATATACAAAATTTGTTCAAGTGACTGGTCACTTATAAGTTATAAGTTTTTTTCAATATTTCCAATTAATTATGACGAATAAGAAATGTAACACATGCAATATTGAATGTGACCTTAAGAAAAAAAAGCGAAAAGTTCTTTTTTCGTTGTATACGAAGGTACATAAGAACATAAGAAATATAGGGACAGTAAGAAGCACATGGGCCATTCGAGACTGTCCCAGTCAACCACTAACCAAACATGCTCATGCAAATCCACAAAGCACCTAGGGCTTGTCAAATTCCTGTAACTAAAATACACATGTATAGCTTAGTCAAATTAAAAAAAAAAAATGATGTATGATACCCAAACCATCCACATGCCTTAATAACCAAGTTATGGTCACACATGCAGTAGCTATAACATTAATAACTAAAACTATAAACTAAAAACCAGCCACATTTGCTTCGTCTAAATAACTATATGATACTACCCATCCATATACCTATCAAAACTTTCTAAAAATGTGCCAATTGAGTCAACACTCAACAAACCTCCTGTGGCTAACTATTCCAAAATTTAACAACCCTATTGCTAAATGTATGTATGCTTTCTTATATCAAGATGGCTGCTTTCTTCTTAATTTCTTGTTATGGCCCCATGGTCTCCCATCCGTGCTCTATATAAAGAATTTATTGGTCTCAGTATTATCAATTGATGTAAAAATTTTGTAGACTTGTATCATGTTCTCCTCTGAGAAATCGCCTTCTACAAGAAAACATCCTAACTCCTTCAGCCCCTCTCCCTCATAGCTCTTACCCTCAAACCCAGAAAATCATCCTTGTTGCTCTATGTTACACTCTCTCTAGCAATATTCTAAGTCTTCTTAAATAAGGGGCCCAACTATGCAACAATACTCTATTAATTGGCTAACATAGCTAATTATAATAGTTTACTTATTACTTCCTTGCTCTTGTAAACATTGCGATTTATTATGCCCAGCATCATATTAGCTTTATTCCTTGCGTCCAAACAATGATTAGCTACTTTCAAATTACTGCTTATAATCACACCTAAATCTTTTTCCTGGTCCACAGACTCAAGCCAATCCCCATTCATATTGTAGTAAAACACTTTTATTTGAGTAACCTAGGTGAAGAACCTTACACTTTTACTATTAAATTCATCTTGCACTTATCTGCCCACCCAAGATCATTTTGAATCTTTATACATCCCTCACTTTCCTAACTGAGGTTGGCGACACTTTGGTATCATCAGCAACTTAGAAACCTTGCCATTAAATCCTGGTCTAAATCAATTTATTATATGAGGGGAAATGTCCATAGCGAGTGCGAGACTATATACCACATGAGGGCGCGCTGGAGATCGCGCGAGCTCTATATGCGCGAGGAGAGAAAGGGAGCTATAGAAGGCTGGTACGAGTAAATCCTGATGGAGTTTTCTCATGTGGAATCACACGTCAGCGGCTATAGTATATCTAGTTCTGAGCGCGGAGGGTCGACCTTAGGAGCACACCAGTCTATATACAGTTCGTCATCAGGCCTTGATGTGGGGAACCCGTGTACTGAGATATTAAGCATTACGCACACGCACTAGAGCGGTAGAAGCTGTAGTGTATACTGTGAGAGTCGTATGGATGTATGTCAGAGAGTGGGAGTAGTTTGCACAAACAACAAACTTTCAGTAGCGTATATATTATAATACTATATCGACGCCAGGTATGAGTCAGTTTAGCGAGGAGGGATCTGGTTACGTTACTCCAATAATTATGTGGGCATATCTGAGTGGTACAACCTTTTCACCGCTATATATATATATACGCAGAGATAGGGTTCACTAACTTGCCTATAATATAATACAGAATCTTACGGAGCTTCTTGATCTGGAGCACATAGGGCACAACATATCCGTTTTCCAGTCATCTGGTACCTCACCAAATGTTATAGATTGCTTAAAAATCAAATTCAGTGCCTTTGCAATGCCTGGTACTACCCTCTTTCAAAATTCTACCATGTATACCATCAGGGCCTGCAGGTTTACTTGGATCAATATGGTCTAGTAAACGTTTAATAATATTTTACGTCAAAATTCAATTCTGTAAATCTATTTGTTACATGCATACAAGAACTATTAGTCCCCAAACTATTATTCTAATCTTTGCTCAGTAAACACTGAAGCAAAATAAGCATTGAAAATGTTGCCAACTCCTTATTCTGAGCTTACTAAATTTTCATCAATTTAATTGGACCAATGTCCTATTCTTACTTTAAATTTATAAAAGCTAAAAACTTTCTTCAGGTCCTTTATTAACTATTCCTTGCTAAATAAATTTCTGCCTCTCTCTTTGCCTTTCTATTGATTGTTAAGTTCGTTTCTATTTTTTCCTATATATTTCTAAATCATCTTCCCTATTACTACCGGCCTTGATATTTTTAAAAACCATCTATCTTTTTCATTGATTTTATTCTCTCTCTCTCTATCCACCCAACAGGTTTTCTTCTTCGCACCCTAATGGGTTTATTTTTAAACATACTGACTGAAATATCATTAAAACTTGCTTAAAATTTTCCCACATGATAAAACAGTTTTAGCTTTAACTCTTTATCAGTCAGTTTTATACATAAGCATGTCCTTGTAATTTGGTTAAAATCGCCATTCCGGAACTAGATTTGTTCCTTATTAGCTTGCAATTTGGGCCCAGATATCACATTCATATTAAATCAATTATATATGGTCACTAAGTCCTAAATTTTCCTCAACTCTAATCTTATCCACCATACTTTCATCGTTAGTTAATATTAAGTCTAATAGTGCATCATGTCTTGTGGGTTCATGGACCATCTGGCTCAAAAAGTTACCTCGTAATAACAATTTATAAATACTTGAACTTACTATGGTTCCGTATTAGACAAGGAATATATTGAATGCCAGAAAATTAAAATCAACCCATTATGACTATATCCTTTTCCTTTACTTGGCATGCTACTCAATTTCTTTCACAATTTCAGCATTAATTCTTGACTCTGGCCAGGAGGTCTATAAAATGCCCTAATTCTTTGATTATTAAACAATCAAGGATACTACCCATACCGATTCAGATATCATGAATTAGTTTTTAAAAGTCAGTCATAATACAGATTGAATATGCTTTTAATATAAAGTGCCACACCCCACCCTTCTTTCTCCTCTACATTGGTATAAATAAAGTAAATATCCGTCTATTTCATATTCCTGAAAAGAGTCTCCATATAATTCTTCATTAACCCATGCCTCAGTTATGCAAATAATGTCAAGATTCTCATTTAAGGTATATAACTAATCAGCTCTTCTTTTTTATTTCTAAGGCTATGAGCATTTATGTAAAAGCATTTGATATTCAGAATGCTGTTACTTTTATTGCCATCAATCTTTATTTGAGCCTGTAACAACACTAGTTTATTTATATCACCACTAATACAGTTACCATTGCTATTAATTGTATCCTGATTTAGCCCATCACCCCCCAACTTTACCTAGTTTTTGCTAAACAAGTCTCCAAACTGGTGCTGAAAAGTCCTACACCTTTACAACTCAAGTGAACTCCATCTGCTGCAAAAAGATCTTTATCCAGAAATTCCTCCACCAAATCCAAAAACCTAATATTTTTTCTAAAAAACATAATTTCCTAACCCTTTCATTTACACCTAAAGCCCTACTTCCCCATTCCTGACCTGCACCTAACCTAGGTAAAATCCCAGAAATCATGCACCTTCTTCAACCAAGCTTTCATCTTCTGAATCAATCTCCTATATTCTGCTTAATTCCTCTGACCTTCTATGTCCTATATCATTTGTACCCAAATGCAACAATCCCATTTGAATCAACATTTGTAGAATCATCTCTCTATCTATCCTAATCCACGATATCACTCACTTCTGGCACCGTGGAATAACTACTCTCAATTAGTTTCTTTTGTTCTTTTTGAAAAGTCTATCTAGGTTATCGTATATAGAGTCTAAAATAGTATGTATCAGTCTTGCCCTTTACTAGAAAACTCAACATTACCATTGGCACTCTCTGATCCCTCTCCATCTGGAAGAGTCGAACCTGTTACTGCAGGTCACAGATTATTATTTCTAATTTCTACAACTCTATATTCATCTGCAGACCTATTTTCAACTACTTTAACCTTTTCCCCCCTCATCTTCCTGCCTAGGTGAATCATTATTCCTGTCTACCCCTATATCCCGCTCCCTCCTCGCCTCAACATCCCTACTAACTTTTTTCTTGACACTTCCCTTTTTTTTCAACTCATATACAACTTCTTTCAATTCATTCATATTTTCACTCAGTCTTGCAATCTCCTTCCTTAGCAACACATTCTCTGCATTCGCAACACAAACAGGGCAGCTATTCACATATTCACCTCTCACATTCCCACAGTTATCACACAGAGCATACATACTTTAAATTATTATTAACTTTACTACCTTGTACCTACAATTTACCAACTAACAACTAAAAAGAAATAAACTAATATCTTTAAAACAAGTTAAAAATTTGAACAAGCTTATATCTAGCTTAGCCTAGGTCAGGGATATATAAAAATTATTATTTTTTTTTTTTTTTTTTTTTTTTTTTAAGGTAGGCCTAACAGTAGTCCAACTTGTACCAATTATTTTACCAACTACAGTTTACTAAATATCACTAAGGCCTAGAAAGAAATTAATATCTTAAAACAAGCTTGAATATAGTATAGCCCAAGCCCTAGGCTAAGTCTAAATAAAAAATTATAAAATAGGTTTAACTTAGGCTATGGCTCTGGTAAACTTAATCAATTTAAATTATCACAAAATTAATATAACAATTGTTAAAGACTGTAGTTAAATGCAGAAAAATTATTTAATAATTCAAATAAACCTGCAAACACACAGTATACAGGAAATCTCTTACTACTCTAGCCTAGGGTTAACCTATCAAACACTGACTGAGTACAATACTCAACTAAATTAAATTAATAACAGAAATTATCACAATAATAAGTACACAAATTTCTAAAATACACAGTTAGATACACAACACTAATTTGTTAACTAAATTCACTTGCAAATACACAGATTATAGTAATAAAATGGGAGCAAAAATAAACACACCCTCACTCAATGAACACATGAATTTTCAGTTTCTCCCAAAGGATATTAGTTTTCGCAGTCTAGATTAACATCAAAATTCAATTATGAGAATGTATTATTTCGTAAATGAACATTCTGTGAATCAAGTGCAAAAGAATTTAAATGTTTCGAATAAAACAGTTATCGATTGGTTCAATTTTTGTAGAGAAGTATGTATATTAGAATGTATTGAAAATTCACAACAAATTGGTAGAATTGGGAAAATTGTTGTAGTGGATGAAAGTGCCTTCGGAAAGAGAAAGTATATTAAAGGCAAGTCAACTAATGTGCAATGGGTGTTTGGAGGTGTTGAAAGGAATTAAAACAATATTTTTCTTGTACCTGTTGAAAAACAAGATAGTATTACAACTGATAAAAAATACATATTAAACCAGGAACAACAATAATTTCGGACGCCTGGAAGGGATACAAAGATTTAAATAAAAATAATTTCGACCATTTGACAGTAAACCACTCTCTGACCTTCAAAGACAATATAACTGGAGCACATACTAATACCATAGAAGGAACTTGGGCAAATGTAATTAAAAATACTCTTTCCTTTTATTTACGTACTTAACGGAAACCTAACCTAACCCAACAAAACCCCGCACTTACGTAACATAAGCAAATTTAAGAAAATAACAATGTAAGCTAACTAAACATTACCCAAATAAAGCCAATGAACATTTAATTTTAATATAATATTTTCTATTAATAGGTCAAGTTTTCAATAACATCAAGAGGACATTCAAAAAGCTTCTACTTGGATATTTGGCTATTTTTATTTTCAAATTATATGGGAGAAGGGCAAATTTATAAAAAAT
This sequence comes from Trachelipus rathkii, assembly GCA_015478945.1. Lineage (NCBI taxonomy): Eukaryota > Metazoa > Arthropoda > Malacostraca > Isopoda > Trachelipodidae > Trachelipus > Trachelipus rathkii. The sequence goes on from JABUQX010054415.1 coordinate 12,917, forward strand.
TTCTGGATGTATTGTAAGTGACTACACTTAATCTTAATATATATATATATATATATAAGAATATATATATATATATATATATATATATATATATATATATATATATATATATATATATATATATATATATATATAGTTACTTCAAGAAATTTATACTTCACCTTTCATTCTTTACCATTTACTCACTTCTTTTCGATATTAGAAATATATCAAATATTTTTATATTCCCGATAGGTAAGAAAGTAAACTTTCTCATATATATATATATATATATATATATATACATATATATATATCTATATATACACTCTTTCTACCTATATATATATATATATATATATATATATATATATATATATATATTAAGGAAAAGAAAATTTGTTGCCATCCTTTCCCCACATTTGGAAGGCTACAGTTTCTCATTTGGAGCATTGGAGGATTTTCATCATCCCGCCATCTTGTTTCTTAATCGTTTGAAGGGTCAACAATGTGTACATTTGCAGATGTAAATCAAGAAAATTACTCGGCAATTCATCCTGAAAAATTGGGTGTCTCTTTAAACATTGTTAGATTATTGTTTCTTGTGAGGTAAGTTTAAATTTTGTAGTTATGTGATCATTAATAATAATAATAATAAATAATAATAATAATAATAATAATAATAATAATAAAAGAAATATACGGATTAGGTTACGTGTGGGTTAGTTATTTGTTGTTAGGTTGGGGTAAGAACTTGATTAGGATTAGGTTTATTTAATCTCTGTATTAATTAATTATTGAGTACTTATATTTTCCCCTTTTTTATGGGTTTGTACTGTAAATGTATCAAGATTCTGGAGAAATGCAATCGGAGGATATGGATGTACAGTGGAAGTTATTGAGACGTGTGACGGAAGAAAGAAAGAAATAATGCTGGGAGAATCTTTGGAAGCAGTGAGTTTCAGTGGTATAACGCCATGAGACCAGGAGGTTTTTATGTGTAGGTTCCGAATAGAACAAAGTATGTTGTGGAATGTATTAAAACTAGTATTATACCTGGTACTACTATTATTAGTTACTGTTTTGGAAATACTTACAAAAACATAGTAAACATCACAGTACATGATTACAAAATGCTGATATTAAATCATTAAAAAAAAATTTTGTAGACAAAGATACAAAGGCTCATACACAAAACATTGAACGTACTTTGAAGCTCTCAGAGTATAAAAAATATGAAAATGTGCGGTATCCATAAAAACATGATAGATTCTTTGCGAATTTATGTGGAGGAAGAAAAATAAAGGTAAAGATCTTTTGAAGTGTTGATGCATGATATCGCTTCTTCGAATTCATGTGGAGGAAGAAAAATAAAGGTAAAGATCTTTTTGAAGTGTTGATGAAGTGTTGATATCGCTTCTTTTGGATAAAGTGTTAATTATTTTCATATATAATTTCAATTTTGGAATGAAAGGATATTTAGTAACACTGACATTACGACTATTAGGAAAATAATTCTTATTACATTAAATTCTTTATATTTAAATGGTTTTCAATATCCAATTGAATAGTGTTGTAGATTACGCTGGGGCTTGTAATATAGGAAAAACTTATAATCTTCCAAGAGTTGGGAAACAGAATATGGAAATCAATAGAAACACAACTTATAAGGAGGAGGTTTGGGTTATTAAAATTGATATGGGTTATGAGGTTAACAGCAATACCATCAAAACACTGGTATGGGAGGATGACATCGCAAAACTGTCCAGTCCCTTAGAGAAAGAAGCAGGGAATATTTACGTCGAATGCGGACGTTTGAGGTATGGAGGGGAACTAATAGTAAATTAAATGATGAACTTGAGTTTGTGGTCTAAGATAAAATGGTTTTTTGAAGGGCACGACGTTGTTAAGCGTTATTTTTGTAAGAGGTGGGCGAGTCATTATTGTATGGTCGAAGGAGTACCTGTTTTTGGGAAATATAGGTACAAGTCAAATAAAATATTGGATTGTTTAAGAAATGCACGTATTGAGGGAAAATTTTTGGTTGACATGGGTATGGTTGATTTGGATGTGTTTTTGGAAAATTGCAAATGTGTGGAAAAACGTTTTGGTATACGAAAAGCAAGGGCAATTGACTGGCTTTTGGGGAAATTGAGTCTGGGCTCTGATTTCGCACTAAACCCCTCTTTCGCAACTTGTTGTATGGATTTGACGCTAATTAGTTTGTTACGTTGTAGGAAATTTTGGAGGACGGGGAGAGAGTTTTTTTTATCTATAGCCAGTGTTGTTTCAAAAAAAATGTTTTCATATTAAGCTTAGCTTCTCTATTTATTAATTATTACACATCATGAACATCAACTTCTTTTTCTTTCATATTAATTCTTCTTCGGAACTTCTGGAGGTGGTAGCCTACGAATGACCACATTTTCTGCGCAATTTTACAATGTTCGCTGTTATAGTGTTAATGTTTCAATTCACTGATAATTCTGTGACTTTGGGTGCAAACTTTGCAAACGCCACCTCTATAAGGTGTTCAATACCTTTTAGTCTTAAAAAAAAAATTTCAACCGAATCTATCCTTACAACTACCAAATTGTTGGATTCAAAATATGGTATAACGGCTGTAGTTCCCATCAAAAGGCTATAACAGAAACTTACAAATACACATTTAATTCTCTAAACGCCTCTTTATTATAGGCTCTGAATGATGTTCATATATTTGCAACACATTTTGTATCATAAATCCAAAGTACACAGGTCTGTTTTTGTGATTAAATCACCGACGCAGGAATATTTTCAATTGCTAACCTATCAAAGTTTTTTTATTTCTCGCCTTTAATGCACGCTTTCAATAATTTTCGTCTCCTCCATAATGTTTTTTCTTAACCTAATTTAAAATTTGTAAAAGGTAATCAATATTTAATATACACTGATCACGACGATCAAAAACTATTGAACAGAAAGTGACAAGCAGAGTACGGTAATTGCAATCAGATCAAATTGTTCAAGGAATACATTAAAAAATATATACGCATTAACAATTTCTATAGCGAAGATGAAACAAAACTATAATTAGCATCAAATTTTCTCGTATTTCTTTATAGCTAAGCAAACTAAACTGCAATGGCGCCGTTTTACTGCCATTTAGAGCTTGCAGTTATCTTACTATAGTACATCGTACACTTACTTTCCAAAATTGTATTTTATTTCTATCAATTTCAATTATCACTAGGATATATACATATATATATATATATATATATATATATATAACTATATATATATATATATATATATATATATATATATATATATATATATATATATATATATATATATATCATTTGGGTTATTAGTTGAAACAAATGATAAAGCATGGGATATGAACAATATTTTATCTACTGCAATCTTTAAAATAATATAAAAGAATACTTAGGATCCTGAATTACGCATATGAAGAATTACCTTTAAGCATAAAGGTTTCAAACATAGTATCAGAAAGTTTATTTCTTTTCGGGGAGTGAATATGACCTGCAAAACTGAACAATCTCTAAACATGTGCTGAAGATGGTAGTAGTACAGTATTGCAAAGTAAAGTAAAATAAGTACAGCATTGTAAAGAAAAAAAAACTTTTAACAGAGAATGATCTTTATCAGTTAAATATTGCAATTCTATTTCTGGTGTGTTCGTATCTGGCGAGTACTGCTACTGCAGGTTGTACCAATAACCTCGTTAGTGAATTCGACTAACTAATGTCTGTACTCGAGATTCTGTCCATACAGTGGAAATTAACATTTCTTGGTATTTCTTCCTATTGATTTCAGTATTGAATTCAGGTTGTATAGTGAGCCATTTTAATTTAAATTCGGGATGAGAAGTAGTAGCAAGGATAGAATCGTTTTCCGACGTCTCTAAAAGAAGTAACTCGCCGAATCTATTCTCAAATCCAGAAATTATACCGTTAAAAGAAGTGAATAAGCATGACGAAGTTCAGTTGCCGCTAAGCGTTTAAGGTTTTTCCTATTGCTAATAAAGTTGAGAACAGAGATCCGTAGAAACAGTTTTTGTAACATATTGATGGCAATCTACTAAGAACCAAAATGTACTCTTCGAGGAATTCGATTTCTATATCTCTGAAGCATGAATTAATTCTGTAAGTTAATCAACAAATCATTGAGGACGCTTTTGTGACGAATAAGCAATAAATAGAACACTGACATATAGACTATTCCACCTTGTTGCACAAGGAAGTTGTAATTGACATTTTAATATATTTTTTATTATTTCCGCCGACTTAAGACTCTCAGATAAAGATACGTTCCAAAGAGTTGAACACTTTGAAAATGCACTGTGGTGAGGTTTTGCGAAAGAGCCTTTCATCACTGATTTTATGTCCGTTGTACAAATTAAACTAGCAGTGTGAGATACACCTTAGGTGATTACTTGTAAAGGTGTAATAAAATGTGGACAGTGTAATGATGATGCGAAAGCGAAATGCATTGAAAATTTGTGTTTGAAATTAATTGGCAATGATAAAATAAATGAAAGCACTTTATATAATATTTTCCAGACATTTAATGTATTTACAGAATCTGCTAAACCATTTCTCACGTCACATTTAAGATTTAAATATTTCAAGAATCTCAATATTTTTCCCGATAGTTTTTCTGTTGATTTTTCTAATGGTTCTTAAGCATATATGATTTCGATAATTAAAATTTTACAAGTAAAACATCCCGAAATTAAGAAATGCTTATTATTTATATTATCATGTGAAGACAAAATTATGATATATTTGCCATGGAACAGTTTTCAGTTCTCATCCCAAGCTTAAAAACAACACACATATTTTAGCTTTTACTCTAAATACTGATGATATAGAAATTTGTAACCCATTAGGGAAAAATAGAACTGTTCATAAATTATCTCTAATATATAGTTCAATTTTGAATATTCCTCCCATAGAACGAAGTAAATTAAGGGATTGTAAAAGTTTAATTAAAATATTAAGAATTATTGAAGGCAAAATATACCGATTTGGAAAGGACATTGTTGTGGGGGCTATTCATAATATTGATAGGCGTCATCATTTATCGTAAGTTTAATTTTGATGATGATGATGATAGATCTTTCAACGGTGATGAAATCCTAGCAGAAAATATTTTGCCTACCATATTCACTCATCCCCCATTGATCAACTCTCATGAAACGTCCCTGATCGGTGATGAGACGTCCCAGAACTGTTATCAAAACCCAGATGGAAACGATTTTGCAACCACATCCTTTAGTTCCCTAATATTGAGCAACCAGTCTGATCAGGACCTTTAAATTTCATGATAAAAATTCCTGAGTCATGTTTAATAGGTATGACATCTAAGTTGTGTTTCAGTAAACTACTGGATAGAAACTACGTGCCGAAGAACGTTGCGTTTCCAGTGGATCTAATATTGGATACATACCCAGATACGGCAAGTCTGAACATCTACCCCATATACAACAAAGACTCAGATATGATGACCCCTGTTCGCTGATGCTCAACTTGTATAAAATATGAGTTCCCCGATCAAAAAGGCTTAAGCCATATAGTTAAATTAGGTGGATCTACAAAATATTTCAAGAAAGATGGTCACTGTGTGGTATCTACCTCTCTCGGGACACCAGAACCAGGGAAGAGTCTGATAACTAAATTTTTGAAAATATCATGCAACACCTCCTGTCTAGTAGACGACCGTTCAGCATCTTAATTTCCCTTAAATTGGGTGCAGATAATTTTGGACATCAGTTAATAAATCTAAGGTGTTGTGAACATCCGAAAAGAGATATGAAGCGTGAGGAGAAAAGACATAAAAGATTTCTGGCAGTCAATGAAAACACAAATGAAGAAATAGAGAGTCACGAAGTGGCCAAGACACCATCACAGACAGTAAATGTAATGAGTGATCATTCTTTGGAAGATGAAGAGCAAATTGGTCATTTTAATAAAGAAATTTGAAAATTACATCTGCCTCAGGAGTTTGTATTTTGATTTTCTTAAATATTGAATAATATTGTGATAATTATTATTGTGTTATTGTGATTTTAAAAATGATAACATTAAAACTTTTACCTTTTTTTATGTTACTCTCATTTAGAAAAATTGTTTTTGATATGGAAGAGGTATACAAATCGGATTTGGAGAATTACATCCCAACTTTAGACAGAATCTTTGAAATTCTTGAACTGATTAAGAAGATAACTAACCCTCCAGAAGTTTTCGAACCAGACGAAGAAATTAAATCTAACAATTTTGATAAAAGAAACAACTGTTTCAATAAAGAGGACAAAACTTTTTAAGGAGTTAAGGAATCAAAAAACTCCTCGATCACTTGAATTGCTCTTAAAACATAATTACTTTTAAGTTACGTTGTCAATGACTTTAAAAAATTAAGCGAAGGAGTATATAATTTATCCGAAGAATGTTATTTTGGTTGTCTAATTGCATATCATGGTGATGCCTTAGTTTTACACCAGATCGCAGGTTTTAAAGAAAGCTTTAACCCATCTGTTCTGGTCAGTTGTCATGTCTGTGAGGAACCTCGCTTTAATTATTCCAAGATATTTAGACATGAATCGTTTAAATTAAGAAATCGGGATTGTTATTTGAAAACATGTGATGAAACTGAACAAGCCTTACTTGATGGTAATGACATTCTTTACACAGAATTGTCTAAAAAGTCAGGAATAAATAGAAAATCATTATTATCTGAAATTCTATTCTTTTCAGTTTCAAAAAACTGTTTATTTGATCCAATGCATGTTTTATTAGAAGGAATAATTCTTTTGGAAATACTCATTCATTTAAAATGGGGGCCAGGCATTTGAGTACTCAGCAATTATGGGATGAGAAAGCCGAGTGCTTTAAAAACTACGCTTGAAACGTTCTTTTTTGGGGACGTGGATGGCCTAGTAGTTAGAGCATCCGGTTATTGTTAACTCTGCGACGCGGAGTCCAATGTTCGAATCCCGTTGGTGGAGAGTAAACTCTCCTTTGACTCATTCATTTAAACTAAACATTTGAACTAAATGAGTCAAAGGAGATTTTACTCTCCATCAGCGGGATTCGAACCTGGACTCCGCGTCGCTGAGTTAACAGTGACCGGAAGTGCTAACGACTAGACCATCCATGTTCCCAAAACCTTTTTTAAAGCTCCATCATCCTGTGCTGAATACTCAAAAAACTATAGCCGACTTTCCTTAACATTATGCAATTATATCTTCCGATTACACAATCATTTTCCATCGATTTTAAATTAAGGGGTACTTCAAAATCGGCATTCGTTTAAGGGGTACTTTAAAATCGGCATTCGTTTTTGCCAATCATATACTTTTATTTATTAGTCACGTAGATGCTAACAACCCATTTTTAAAGTATTACAAGTACTTATTAGCTGTTTTAAGAATAGTTTGGGCTACTAACACAACATTTTCTGCTACACTGGAAGCTAAAAAATTTGTTACAATGCATCATCAGAATTTTCCTTCATTGTATGGAAAGGAAAAACTAACTCCCAAAGACCATATGCTCGTTCATTTAGTACATCAGTTAATAACACTTGGGCCGGTAAGAAATTACTCCTGCATTAGACAGGAAGGTAAGCATTTTATTTGTAGGAGCAAAAGTATTTTTTTCAACTTAAAAAATTTGCCATTGTCGATGTACAAAGTTTATCAAATAGACTTTGCTTTGATTTGTATTTATCAAAGGACAAAGCCGAACTTCTTGGCTCAAGGTTGAAAAGGAACATGTGTTAGCCTTGAGAACAACATTTGCATGGTATCGACATCGCGAGATTACTTGTCTATTTTGCGAAGAACGATGACCGTGTACTGCAATAATGTTCATGGCCTAATGGCTTTTTTCGGTGTACATAATTATCAGCCCTCGGAATGGAGACTCTTTATAGATTCAAGCAAACGTAGTTTAAAAGGGGTTTTACTCCACAATGGTAATATACACTCTTCAATACCTATAGCACAGCACATTCTGTACAATTAAGAGAAACCTATGACAATATTGCATGTATGCTGGCGAAAGTAAAATATAGTGAATATGGATGGCTTCTGTGTGGTGATTTCAAGGTTATTGGCATGCTACTAGGACTTCAGTCCGGATACACGAAATATCCATGTTTTCTATGCGAATGGGATAGTCGTGACACGCACTTAAAAGTATTACTCCTGGTGTAAGAAACGTTGTCCACGAACCGCTTGTCGATGCAAAGAATGTATTACTCCCACTGCATATTAAATTAGGTAACATGAAACAATTTGTTAAGGCCCTCCACAAGGACAGTGCCTGTTTACAGTATATGTGTCAGAAATTGCCCTCTCTTAAAGCTAAAGTTAAGGAGGAACTATTTGTTGGCACCAAATACGAAAGTTGAGGTTTGGCAAAACGTTTGAATCAACAATGACACAATGTGAATTAGAGGTATGGAATGCTATAAAGACTGTTATTGAGAGATTCCTTGGGAATACGAAAGATGTACACTTCCAAACAATCGTAGAAAATATGATGGAGAGCATTAAATTAAATTTTTTGCACTCTCAAATTTTTTCCCTGCAAATCTAGGGGCCGTTTCCGAGGACCAAAGGGAACGGTTCCATCAGGATATAAATTATATGGAACAAAGGTATCAAGGCAGATGGAATGCTAACATGCTTGCGGACTATTGTTGGATGTTAAAAAGGGATACAAGCTCCGAAGAAGGTACAAGTGGACATAGAACATCAAAACGAAAATTTCAGCAATAAATGGTAAGTTTACTCGTATCGTATTTGTATTCAATATGTTTCGAGTTTCATACAGTAATCACCATTGTTTCTCTATGTGGTATAACCTATTGTAGTTGTTACCTATGCATTATGCACCTCCAATCACAGGAATACCTAGCTTTATAATTACCATTAAAAAAATGTGTTTATTATATTTCTGCGATTTATGGAAAATCCTTACGCGATACGAGAAAATGAATATCATTTTCAAAATCAGCACGGGAAATACGTATAGGAACACCACTTCATTACAAAACTTTCAAATTTTAATAAATTTTAGAATATGGAAGAATTTATTGAGAGTTTTGAAGAAATCAAGGATGGTGATATCACCGTAGAAATTCGCTCCACAAGACCAACTATTTTCAGGACAAGAGTTTGCCATTTCGAAAATGGAATGAATCTGAATTTTTTAATAGGTTTAAAATATGTAAACGCACGACATACATTGTTTTAAATCAAATACAAGATTGCATTAGCTCAGAATCTTTAAAAAATCGTGCCCGAAAACCTGAAACTATGTTCCTTTTTAACTTAAGGTATTATGCCTCTGGTAGTTTTTATTAAATATTGGAGGCCACAGTGGGATCCATATGTATATTACTAGTAAGGTCTTTAAAAGGGTATCTAGGGATATTGCCCAACTATGCCAACAGTATGTCAGGATGCCATCAGAACCAGAAGCAGGGCAAGTTAAACATAGATTTTATGAGATTGCCCGTTTTCCAAATTGCATAGGTGCTCCCGATTGTACTTATGTGAAAATACAGTCACCTGGTAAAAAAAATGAATAAATCTTTAGAAACTGCAAAGGTTTTTTTCCCATTAACGTTCAAACTGTGTGCGATACAACCTTAATAATTAAATACATTGTTGCAAGATGGACAGGCTCTGCCCATGATTCACACATTTTCAATTCTTCAAGAATTAGAAGATTTGAAAATGGAGAGTTTGGAACATCTCTTTTAGTGGGAGATAGTGGATATCCTGTAAAAAATTATCTAACAACTCGACCATCAAATCCACAGACTCCAGAAGAGCAACTATTTAAAGAATCAATCACTAGAATAAATCCAGCAGAGAGATGCTTCGGAGTTTGGAAAAGGAGATTCCCTGTTTTAGCTCTGGGATTAAGGCTTAAGCTAGATAGAGTTGAAAGTATAATTATATCCACAGCAATTATAAGTATAATTATATCCACACTTGGAAAATGAGCAAGTTCTTCCAGTAACACAAGAACAATTATATATAATAAATGACAAAAATATTTCTGCTAGAAGTGAACCAGCAAACAAATCGTGGAAAATATTAGACTTTTAAAAAACCTGGTTAATCAGTATTTCCATGGCATGATAGTTGTTCAATGAAGAAAATGGTTAAAATATCTTTTGTTTTTTATTGATATATATATATATATATATATATATATATATATATACGATCCGACTCAGTTCTATCTTAAAAATACATGACTCCAGATCCTACACAAATTTATAATCTGATTCCAACCTATGGATCCATTTTAAAAATAAAACTGCTTAGACTTCAGCTCCAAAAATGAACCCTTTCATATATATATATATATATATATATATATATATATATATATATATATATATATATATATATATATATATATATATATATATATATATATATATATATATATATATATATATATATATATATATTTTTATATATATTTGTGGAAGAATCATTTAGATAGTAACCATATACAAGCGGATTTGAAATAATAGGAGAAAGTCTTATTAATCTAACAGATGAAGTGATAAAGCTGAAAGATGAGGTTAGCCAATTAAAGAATTGCAGAATATCTAAAAAAATGTTTCTACTGAATTAATAAGCGTAAAAGAACATCTATTTGATATTAGAAAAAATCTGAATATACTAAATGAAGACAGATCGTATCTTAACAGAGTTGCAACTAAAAAAAAATCAATTTTAGAGATTGACTCCTTCAGCACATTCAGTCTTACAAATGGAAGAAGGTGTAATCAATGAAGGTAAAAATGACCAATTTGAGAGAGTGACTCCTTCAGCACCTTCAACCTTACGAATGGAACAAGGTGTAATCAATGGAATTAAAAATGACCAATTTGCGAAAGTGATTCCTTCAGCACCTTCAGAAATTTTTGATTTTGTAATCTTAAATTTTTTGAAGCGAAACAATAGATCTTTTAACCGAGATTTAATTGTTTCAAATAAACAAGCGAAGACCACACATCTAATTGTTTTTGTAGTATATATAGGTAAAGTTTTACTTTTCGGCAGCACTGATATTTTCAAAGTCCACTTTCGATATTTGATGGGCTCGATTATATATATATATATATATATATATATATATATATATATATATATATATATATATATATATATATATATATATATATATATATATATACTACTATATATATATATATATATATATATATATATATATATATATATATATATATATGCTATTTATAAGCTGTTGACTCCAGGAGCGAAAATTAATAATTAATGTATCGTTATTTTAATAATTTTAGGGTAAATTCATTAAATTTTTGGGTAACCTAACCAAACTTAACCTAAATTAACCTAACCTAATATTAACAGAGACAACATATATATATATATATATATATATATATATATATATATATATATATATATATATATATATATATATATATATATATATATATATATATATATATATATATATATATATATATATATATGGTATTATAGCAGTTTCAAATCACCTTTCGTGCGTTTGTCGGTATACACAAAGAGTCACTTTATAGGTACCTATATGAGTCAGTATATAGGCTTGAGATACCAATATATATATATATATATATATATATATATATATATATATATATATATATATATATATATATATATATATATATATGCTACTCATATATTTAAGCTTAGCTGACAGATGTACAAAATTTCCTTAGTTTAAATGATTTTTTGGTCTCTATGAGCAATTGTTGAGTGATCCATGTAGATATTAAGAATGTCCTATTGTAGAAATGAATTAATTTCAAATATTTCACGTAAAATTTCATACTATAATATATATATATATATATATATGTCTGTATATATACTATATATATATATATATATATATATATATATATATATATATATATATATATATATATATATATATAAATACAGGTGTTAAATATTAGTTTGTTTTAGTTCACGTGACTATTTATGATTCAGGAGGAAAAAAATGATCTCGATTAGTGGGACACTTCTTGAAAAATCCTAAAAATCTTCGCAGAATTATTAAACGCATACACCCCCATAATATAATTAATTGACCACGTGAATAAGGAATAATTCATATCTGATTTCAAGCAGGCCAAAAATTTTCTATTAAATTTAGTATATGATAGAATTAAATATATACTTTTCCAAGATGAGACAAATAGTGACAAAAAAATGGTTCAAATAATTGACTATATTATATATATATATATATATATATATATATATATATATATATATATATATATATATATATATATATATATATATATATATATATATATATATATATATATATATATATATATATATATATATATAAGTTGAAGACCGTATGTCATTATAAGGAAAGTTATAGTTAAGAACTCAATATTTTGTGAAATTTAATTTTACACTTTTTGTAAAATAAAAGAGCTTTTGAAAACAAGAATTAATATTTTAAGGAGAGATACGATTCTCTCAGAGTATATTTTCATACTCTATAGATTTAACAATATTATATAAATATATTTATATATATATATATATATATATATTAACCATATATATATATATATATATATATATATATATATATATATATATAGGTAAATATGGTGGTTTTTAAGCCACACCTATCATCGATCCATATCACACAATACACTATCTACAGGAAAAGGAATACATTATTGGAATCTGGCAAAATTTTAGAAAAAACAAAAAAATGTATATATATATATCTCAAAAACTACAATAGCTACAGCGAAAAGGAATACATTTTGGAATCCTGGTAAAATTTTAAATAAGAAAATGTAAAAATAATAATAATAAAAAAATAAAATAAATATTGGCTATTTTTTTTTTTTTAGGAACAGGGAACAAGATATATATCTATATAACATGTATATATATGTTTATATATATATATATATATATATATATATATATATATATATATATATATATTATTTGTAAAGGTATTACACGGGAATGTATGGGGCTCGAGCCGACGGGGAACCTAGGGACGGTTTTCATACCCCGTAGGGGCGGAGAACCCCGCGACACCCAAATACCAAAGAGCAGGGTTCCCAGAGACCCTCGGAGGGAAGTAGTCCTACCGTAGTTCCCGAACCGAGACAGACTCCTGCACCATCGGTCACTACCCACTTGGGGTATTCTTTGAAGTAAAAAAAAAGCAAAAATTTAATAGAAAGTCTATTTAAAGGTCTCTAAATAGGCTCTCAATCATATTACTATAATTATTAACAATAATATTTTTATTTTTTTATTTTTACATTTTCTATCTAAAATTTTACCAGTTTTCCAAATGTATTGCTTTTCGCTGTAGCTATTGTAGTTTTGAGATTCATATATTTTTATTTTTGCATTTTCCGCACTAAATTGGACCAGCATTCCAGCAATGTATTCTTTTCCCTGTAGCTATTGTAGTTTTTGAGATATGAGTTGGCGCAAATATTTGATACCATAAGATGTTTGAAGCATTATATTTTCCAATAAAGAAAAGTAACTATTTAGGAACTTTTTGTGCTAAAAACCCATGCTAGAACCAAATCTGATACAACATCAATGACACAGCATTTGGCGATAATTATTGCAGGTAAATTTAAATCAAAGTTGCTTGAAACCAGCGAAACCACTCAAAAAGAACATACTTGCTACGAAAGATAATAAATATCTTAAAGGGAAAATTGTTCTAATATTGTGTTACTAAAAAACTTGTCTTTATACAAAGTAAGTGATAATTTGTTAAGGACAATTTTAAAAACAAAGTGAAATAGAAAAGTCTAAGTAGCATCAAAAATAAAATTTAAATTTTTATATTAAACTAATAACTTTTTAATTATGCTTTACAAACTTTAGTTACACAAGTCTCAAATTTAAAAGGAAATAAATTGCCATAACCTAATTTTTGTACGCTTAGAGTGTGAATTAAAAAAATATATATATATCAATTCTTTTTATTCTTTTCCATTATATTTTAATTTTTCCAAAATGATTCGTATATTTTCAAAATGATTAGTATCATTTTTTTCGTAGTACGACACACGTTCTAGACATTTACCTATATATATATATATATATATATATATATATATATATATATATATATATATATATATATATATACCTATATCTAAATCTCTACCTATATATCTATATATATATATATATATATATATATATATATATATATATATATATATATATATATATATATATATACTCTCTCTAAACCCAATTTGGTGCAGGGTTCGAGGCAGGTCAATTTAAAATTTGACATGACCCGAAGTAAATTATGTTATTGGCAAAGATAGTAGAAAGTATATAAAAATAGCATGTTTATACTTTATCAGTCTATATGTAGATTGACAGGTGCGTCGGGGGTTAGAGAGTTGGATAGATAAACGTTGCAAGCGCAGATGAGGTGGTAAGCCATTTAAGGAATTTTGGATTAATTACAAAACCCGCTGAGGATTTAGTGAATAACAAAGT
>JABUQX010054415.1:32500-35000 GCA_015478945.1 Trachelipus rathkii
TAGGTTTTTTTTTTTCCGCTCTAGAAATCGTGTTCGAATGTTTAGTATGGCGTATAACATGGCTTCGTACAGTTCCAGTGTTATAGAAATTCCAGGTTTGTGTTCTAAATGTGATCAAACATTAAATTCATTTTTAGTATTATGTGAAAACAAAGATAATTTATTTAAAATCTTATACAAACAATGTGATAGGCGAAAATAAAATGTGAAAAGTGCGGTAATCTTATGTGGTTTGATAGAAACAAACTTATTCAGATGTCGAAAAAAGAACATACTGAAGGTAAAAAATAAAAGAAAACCTGTTCCGTGTAATAATTTGTTTTTTTAATTCAAGGGTACATTTTTCGAAAAGCATCGCATTGATATAACAAAAATTTGTAAAACGTTTTTTAGAAAATGAATTATATATTGCAAGTCATACTGTTGTTGACTGGAGTAATTATTTTCGCGAAGTGCGTTTTAGTTTCGTGTACAATAATTCAAAATGTGTTGGTGGTGTAGGAAAAAAAAAGTAGAAATTGACGAAGCCACAATCAGAAAAAGCAAATATAACAAAGGGAGAGATATAAAAGGTAGTTTGATATTTGTCGGCATTGAGCGAGAAAGTAGGGAATCATTTATTGTGCCAGTAGCCAATCGAGGCCGCGATACTCTACTTCTTTTCATTAAAAGGTACATCGCACCAGGCACGACAATAATTAGTGATTGTTGGAAAGCCTATGACTGCCTTAAATCCGAAGGATTTAAACATCTTACAGTAAATCGTAATTATTTTGTTTATCCGGAAACTGTAGCCAATACGCATCAAATAGAAAGGTTTTGGCGGGAGCGAGATCCGGCGTTCCCAGATACGGCAAGCGAAAACCGCATATACATAGGGGAATTTCTTTTTAAAAGAAAATTTCCAAGTCATAAAGAAAGAATTCACATGTGGACGGCTATCAGTAAAATATATGACCAAACAAGATAATTTTTAAGGTAAGAAAGATAAATTTAAATATTTTTTATATATTTTTTTGTTTACTTCAATAATTGAATCGTTGAGAAGTGTAAAAAAAAAAAAAAATTCGATAAAAAAATTATATCGATATCGAAAATCTGATACATTTTTCAAATTTTTTCATCCCTACACGAACGGATAAGGCCAAAAAGTGATGTTTTTAGTAGCGTTATTTTTAGTTTAAAAATATATTTAAAATATAAGTCAATCGATAAAACAAAATAAAGAATTTTTTGATACTATTTTTGTAAATTAGAAGTTTATAGTTTTTATATAGCTAATAGTTACGTAAATCGTTGTCACCTTAGCAACAATTATCGAAAATGATTTTTTAAGGGCAACTAAACCTTTTTATATACGATTTTTTTTTTTTTCATAGGGGTCACCTGACCTAACCTTATTTCACCCCTAGAACATAAGAAAAAAAATTAATTTCGCCCCTGAAACATATATTTATGTATCATAGATGCTACCTGCGATTTTTTTTTAGTTCCGACCTCCAATCCGTGTGGCCGTCAACTGTCATTATATATATATATATATTATATATATATATATATAATTTATATATATATATATATATATATTATTATATAATATATATATATATTATATATATTATATATATATATATATATATTCCGGTAAATGTAGAGCTGAGCTTAATATATCGAAAAACCGATTTTATTTTCCGATAATCGGTTCTTTTACATTGTTCCTACCCATGCAAGATGACGTTAAACAGCTTTGCCAAATCTAACGCTTTTGGTTTTAAGTCTGAAAACACCTTTAGGGTATAATAAGATTTAAGTTGACATATTTACTGTGAATACTTAACATAAACTGAACTTATTGGGTCCTAAGCGGAATAGTAACAATAAAAGTGACAGTTGCATCGGAAGTCTATCGAAACATCGAGTATCGTTCAAAAAATGTTTTTATATTACGCTTAGCTTCACAATTACCCAATTTACTAAATTTCAAATTATTAATTATTTCACATCATGAACGTAAAATTTTTTCTTTCACATTAATTCTTCGGAAACTCTGGAGCTGGTAGCCTACGAATGGCCATATTTTCTGCGCAGTTTTACAATGTAAGCTGTTACAGTGTTAATGTTCCAATTCGCAGATAATTCTGTGACTTTTGGTACAAACTTTGCAAACGCTAAATCTGAGAAAATCATTAAATACCTTTTAGTCTCAAAAATATTTCTCAACCAAATCTATCATCTTCCAAATATTAGGATTCAAAATTTGCTATAACTGCTACAGTTCCCACCAAAAAAAACTATAACACAAACTCACAAATACGTAATGAATTCTAAACGCCTCTTAAATATAAGCTATGAATGTTCATATATCAGTTATATCTTTTAACACATTTTGTATGATAAATCCAAAGTACACAAATCCGTTTTTCTGATTAAATCACCCACGCAGGAATATTTTCATTTACTAAGCAATCAAGTTTTTCATATCACCTTTAAAGCACGTTGT
>JABUQX010054415.1:40000-90000 GCA_015478945.1 Trachelipus rathkii
GCTGGGTTAAAGGACCGAATATTTGTAAGTAAAGGTGTGAGAGATGCCTACTTAAAATGTCCAACTGGTGGTAAAACAACATTTTCAGTTCTGTTTTGTATATTAGCCTCAGGAATTTATCTTCCACCATTCACTGTATACAAATCATTTCTACGATACTTGGAATAAAGGTGGACCAAAAGGAGCTGCGTACAGTTGCAGTGAGTCTGGATGATGAACCTTAATTTTGAGAGCTGGTTACTAAAAATCTTTGTAACTCATGTCGCTGATTTAGAAAAGCCAGTATTATTAACATACGACGGTCATAATAGTCCTCTTACATATAATACATTTAAGGCTCCAATGGATAATAACATTATTATACTGTGTATCCCACCAAACATTTTACATGCTCGCCAGCCTCTAGATGTGGGTGTGTTTAAGTCAGGTAAGGACATGTAGAGGGAAATTATGAATGACTGGTACAAAGACTCAAGAATGAAAAGTGTAGATAAAGAAAAGTTCCCCGCATTACTGGCCTAACTGTGGCAGAAATTAGATCCGATTACTGCAAAAAATAAATTCCGTGGTGCTAGTGTCTATCCTCCAGACAGAACCAAAGTTATGGATCGGATTGTTCGTACCAGTTCTGAAATAACCTACAGAATCTGCGTCTTATGCTGGCACCTCAATACCACTATACAAGTCTCCAAGAAAGGTTCTGAGGGAGGCAATAATACAAACAATTTCCCCAGAACCCTCTACATCTTTTTCAGGCTCCAGCTGCGGAAAAAAAGTAAGAAAAAGGTCAAGAGTACAGGCAAAAAAAAAAAAACACTGGTGAAGTTCTTGCAGTTCATGATGAATGAAATAATGAAACTCGAGGCAATAGAGCGTGAACAAAAACTGGACAAGAAGCAGGCAAACCTACAAGGAAAACCAAATGCTGAGACATCACAATCTGCAATTAGGCCTACAATAAAAAAACGTCTAATTATTGCAAATTTGTCGCAACAAGCATGTAGTGCCCATGTCGGCGTTTCTTGACTTTATTTGGTTGCTCCTGTGACCCAGCAATGCCGTGTAGCCCCAACAGGGGCTGCACGACACCATATATATTAATATATATATATATATATATATATATATATATATATATATATATATATATATATATATATATATATATATATATATATATATATATATATATATATATATATATATATATTCCAGCTTTTGGTAAATTTCTTTTACAACCTAAAAGAAAATTAATAATTTATTTTACTCCGGCTCTGACTCCGACTAAGGTTTCTGCACTGTTTGAAAATTGTTCAGTACTTTTCAGGCATTAAATTTTTCACGTACACGAAATATTTTTTGAAACAAATATATACCCAGGATCCGACTCCTACTCCGGCTAAGGTTTCTGCACTATTTGAAAGTTATTTGGCACGTTTTTGGCAAGAAAAATTTCATCTTAAAAAATATTTCTTGAAAAAATTTATACCCAGGATCCGGTTTTGGCTCCGGCTCCGGGTTCGACCCCGACTACGACTAGGGTTTCTGCACTATTTGAAAATTATTCAGCACCTCTTCTGGCAGTAAATTTTCACCTAAAATAAGATTTCTTGAAAAAATTCATTCCCAGGATCCGGCTCCGACTCAGGTTCCTGCACTATTTGAAAATTGTTCAGCACGTCTGGCGATAAATTTCACCTAAAAAAATATTTCTTGAAAAAAATGCATTCTCAGGATCCGGTTCCGGCTATGGTTTCTGTACTATTTGAAAATTGTTCGGCACGACTTCTGGCATTAAATGTTTCTCCTAAAAAAATATTTCTTGAAAAAATTCTTACCCAGTTTTCGGCTCAGACCAGCGTGGGCTCCGGATCCGAGTAAGGTTTCTGAGCTATTTGAAAATTTTCAACGCATCTTCTGGCAACAAATTTTTCACCTTAAAAAAATATTTTTCGAAAAAATTTCATCCTCCGGCTCCGACTCCGAAAAGGAATTCTGCACTATTTGAAAAATTTTCAGCACCTCTTCTGACAAAATATTTTTCACCTACTAAATATTTCCTGAAAAAAATTCATACCTAGGATCCGGCTCCGACTAAGGTTTCAGGACGTCTTCTGGTAATAAATTTTTCACCTAAAAAAATATTTTTCAAAAAAATTTCATACTCCGGATCCGAGTAAGGATTCTGCACTATTTGAAAATTGCTCAGCACGTCTTCTGGCAATATATTTTTCACTTAAAAATATTTCCTGAAAATTTTATTCCCACACTACGTCGACTGCCTACTTTTCTTTCTGGCACTATATTAGAATTGGTGGCCAAATTTTTTCTGGCAATAAATTTTTCATCTTAAAAAAATATTTCATGAAAAATTATACCCAGGATCTGGTTCAGCTCAATTTGACTGAGAAAAATCCGAAGAATGGGTGGGAGGTTGAGAATATGGAAAAAAAATTAGAATTTTTCTATAACAATTATAAATAAACTTTTTTTTATAGCCAGAACCTGTAATTGCTATTTTGACTAAAATTGAAATTAGTTCATAACCTCTGTAACTAAATTTCAGTATCTAAACAATTTAAAATTTTAAAAATAATTACACCATGATGTTCAGGAAGAATTTTGATTTTGCTTTCTAGGTAGGGGGTCTTAGGATAAAGTATCCCTTACAATCGAACAGAATTTAATACATCAAATAATTTTATCAAACTATTTCAAAGGTTTTGGCGGCAACAGATTAAAATTATTGAAACGAACGAAAATACGATTAAATATTTATTTTGCTTTATTTAAAACACATTGACTGCCAGGAGATTGACCAAAACTTTCACCTGTGGCCACACACTTTTTTTTTAAATAATATAAATCTGAAAGGATTTAGAAGTATTTGAGTATCAGTTTCAGTACTGTGCACCGCTAATTTATATATATATATATATATATATATATATATATATATATATATATATATAGATAGTATATATATATATATATATATATATATATATATATATATATATATATAGCTTATATATATATATGTTATTTTTTATATATATATATATATATATATATATATATATATATATATATTCAGTGTGGGTCATGTCCACTAATTATGGTGGACAAAAAAGCGTAGCTATGTCCAACAATTTTGTAGAACACTGAAAAATTTATTCTGCTGAAGCAATGTCTACCAAGTATGGTGGACAAAAACGCCTAGCCATGTCAACCAAATTTGGAGAACAGATAAATCTATTCTGTTGAAGCCATGTCCACATATGAACCAAAAAAAAAAATGAGGGACAGTAAGGAGTACCAAGGGTCTATCAAAGACATTTTTTTATTATATTTTGCTCATTTTTTTTTTACACCAGGAAGTCTGAAACTGGGAGAGGGAAGTCAATTTGGCACAGAATATCTGTTTGAAGTTGATGGAAGGCCTACTCAACAAGGGCGGAACCCTATATGTGGACAATTTCTACACAACACACAGCCTTGCTGTTGAGCTCCTGAAGAAAAAAACTCCAGTTCGAGCTAATAGGAAAATCTTTCCCAAGGAAGTTATGAATGTTACATTTCTTATAAGCCTATTTGTGAAGAAGCCATGTGCTATAAATGTTTCTTTTCATTTCACAGCAGCAAAAGAATTTAGTCATGAATAATTGATTTCCCACAACAATATGAATTTATATACTTTCTAAATTTTCTTTATAAAAAAAAAAGAAAAAAAGTCTCAATAACCAACTGGCTCCACGTGCCGGGACCTCGGTAACTCTAAAGGTTGGTTAACATAAATGATATGTTTGTTATAATTAGGTATCAAAATCTGTGTTTTTCACGTAAAATTTATACTCAAAATCATATGTAAAAATCAGGAAAATTTCAACATAGAGCTAAGTAATGTATACCAAAATGTTCGCCAGGGGCCATGCTATATGAATAACATGTAAAATTGCCTTCAAAGGTGACCAGATATGGTATACAAGGCTTCAACTGAAATATAACTGTGAACCAAAATTGGTTGACATGGCCTATTACAAAATTTCACTGTACACCAAATTTGTTCAACATGGCACTCAATGTGTTAAAAACCTTAAAGATCAGAAATTGCTTATAAAATGCTTGCTTGCATAATAACACGTAATAATTTGGGTACAAACATACCAATAAGGTTTATATTAGTTTGTTCACGTGGCTATTTATGATTCGCTGATGGAAAAATTATAGAAAAATTTTAGAATACAAATCTCCCCTTGGAGAGAGCTCTGGATTCCTATATCCGGACTTTAAAAAGAAAAATCGCAGAATTATTACCGTATACGCATCCATAATTAATTAACCACGTGAATAAGAATTAAATCAAAGATTTAATTTAATATTTTTCGGTGACTTAGTAATTAAGGAAATAGTAAATATATACTTTGCAGATTATTAAATAATCGACACATTATTTATTGCGAAACGAGGCCCATATGTAATGTTTATTATGTTTTAAACCTATAACATGACGACTGGCTAATCAGTAATGGCGAGTATTGCGTTGCCATTTAACAAAGATTGTTGTTTTACTTCATCACATCGTACGTCTGGCTACAATTATTTTTAAATTCTCAGTTCAAAAGTTTGACCAAAGAAATTGCTTTATTCTTGGAGTTTTTTTTTTTTTTTTTGAAATTTGTTTTATTGCAAAGAATTATTACTAGAATTTTATTTTACAGGAAAAAAAGTTAATATATATATATATATATATATATATATATATATATATATATATATATATATATATATATATATATATATATATATATATATATATATATATATATATATATATATATATATATATATATATAGGACCTGTTATGTTTTACGACTCCGTCAGTTTTGATATTTTTTTTTCATATATTTCGAGTATATGATCCTAACAATCAATTTAAGTGGTGACGGACATGATTCAAAAATATATAGGACCTGTTACGTTTTACGGCTCCGTCAGTTTTTTTTTTGTTTTTTTTAACTAAAAGAATACCCAAGGGCAAACCGCAAAGATGGCAGAAGTCGGGGTCTCTCGGCCTTCCGGGGAACGTGACGGGTAGTATTTCCCCCCCTCCGGGGAGGGTCTCCGGAACCCCCGCTCTTTGGTATTTGGGTGTCGCGGGGGTCCCCCGTCGGCTCGAGCCCCCTAATATTTTTTTTTATAATTTTTTGTTTTACATTTTTGTAATAAGCTTTATATGCTGATTTCAAATATGTAATTGATTTTTCTGTAAGTGTCATACTTTTCGAGATATTTCATATTTGATTTTTTTTTTTGTAATAAGTTTTTTTGCTGATTCCAAATATGTAATTGGTTTTTCTGTAAGTATCGTACTTTTCGAGATATTTCATTTTTTGAAATTTTTTCTTATATAAATGTGATTTTTAAAAAATTATTTAAAATATTTAGAATTTTTGAATCATGTCCGTCACCACATAAATTCATTATTAGTATCATATACTAGCAATATGTTAAAAAAAACAAAAAAAAATAATATATATATATATATATATATATATATATATATATATATATATATATATATATATATATATATATATATATATATATTAGTTACTTAACGCCCACACGCTAATAGGGTAAATTAGTAAATGTAATTTATATCAAACGAAAGTACCGATAAAAATAAGCATTTATAGAGGAGAAGCGAAAATTTTTGAAAAGTAATTATTTTTTTTGTCTTAATTACCGAACTACTTCTGTCTGCGTGCGTTATACGGTCATAAATTGGGGGGAATCACTTAGGGGTGACCTGACCTAACCTAACCTCATTTCATCCCTAGAACATAGGAACAAAAAAAAAAAAAATTCATTTCGCTCCATTTATGTATCATAGAGGTTACCTGAAATTTTTTTTTTTTGATCCGACCTCTCGTTCCGTGTGGGCGTTAAATAACTTTGTCCATATATATATATATATATATATATATATATATATATATATATATATATATATATATATATATATATATATATATATATATATATATATATATATATATATATATATATATATTCTGTGATTGAAAACACCCCAAATGTGAGGCATACTCCATACAGGGGCGAACGACACCCCTATAAAGAGAAAGAAACTAGGGCGGCTTGAAGAAATTATGAAGGCGGCTCAGAACACCCAACCTCTTAGAAGCTTCCTTAGAAAGAGAACTAATGTGATCCTTCCAATGAAGTTCACGAAAAACAAGAAAAATCATGAATATTAAGGACAGACGAAGGTTTGAATTGTGTTTTAGAAAAGGTTGAAGTTGTGTGGAAGATGATATCGAGTAGAAAGATTGAGGAACAAGAGTTTTTGAGGCATTGAAAACACTTTGTTTTCAATGAACCAATTAGAAATTAGGTTAGTTGCCACAAGGTTCTAGCGTGAGCTAATTACATTACTCAACATAAATTTAGTTTTTTCTCTGTCACATTAATATTTAACTGATTTTCTTACTAATAAACAAGTCATACTGATTACCAAAATGATGTTAAAAACTGAGTAACAGATACCAATTTTATATATATATATATATATATATATATATATATAAACCCTAGAGAGACCTTTTAAGAGTATATATATATATATATATATATATATATATATATATATATATAGAGAGAATATATATATATATATATATATATATATATATATATATATAAACCCTAACCTTTTTAGAATATAAAAGTGAAACAAAATATACCAACGCATCAATTAAACAAAAACTGTGTACAAGAAAATTTTGATTTTTAAATAACTAATTACCAAATTTTCACTTCTTTCTCTTATACTGCGTTTTATCTTCTCTCAGCAAGAACCAGCATTAGTTACCCATCATGTTAAAATATTCTCTTCCTTGATATCTGTGTTTCATTGTCGTGGTCTTTATGGAATCGTTCTCCTGTTCGTCACTAACAGCGCCCAAGTTATGGGGAAAGAAATCCAAAAGGGAATGCAGGAAATGAATTTTCAGTGACATTCGACATCGAAGCTTCTGATTGCTGTCCAAGAGTTTTTTTATCAACTCTTCATAATATTCAGCTTTATTGTTATCTAGAAATCCCGAATTTAAATGCCCTTCAAGCAGATAACTTTCTCAAAAGTGTCAACTTTCAGAAAGAGTTTTCTTATCTGTGGGCCAGCGAATATTCCTTCTTTCAATTTTGCCTCACTTAACCCTGCTCAGGTACCCGAGGGTGAAAAATACCAACGCCTAAAGAATTTTTTTTGTTTTCTCCTAAAATTATTACGTCATGAGATATGGGGGTGAAATTGGAGAATTGGGGGAGTTAAGGGGTAATAGACATTGCTGTCACATAATATCCACCTTAGCTACACTGTGGGCTCCGTGGTGGGAAGTTTGTGGTAGAATATACCAACGTGTTCCGTTTATGTTTTTATATGCGGTATATATGACCAAAGTGTACCGGTTTATGCTTTTTCTCTGTGGTATATATTACCGACGGATACCCTATATGTCTGTTTAGTGTAGTGCAGTTTATAGTGTTGGCCGACGCACCAGGTGCGGTGCGGTGCGTGTTGCGCTTATTTTGGAACGATGCGGTGCGGTGCAGTACATAATTTCAGTGACCCGGCGCTGTGCGATTTTAAAATTATAGAGGTGCGGTGCAGTGCGAAACGCAATGCGCATCGAAACATAGAGGTGCGGTGCGGTGACAAAAAATAATTTTTGAGGTGCGGTGAGTGGTGTGCTTATTCTAGTGCGGTGCGGTGTGACAAAAATAATTTTTGAGGTGCGGTGCGTGGTGAGCTAACTCTAGTGCTTTGCGATGCGTGGGGAGCATACTCTAATGCGGTGGGGTGCCCAAACTTCCGGTGCTCAGCCAACTATATATATATATATATATATATATATTAATATATATAGAGTGACTATATATATATATATATATATATATATATATATATATATATATATATATATATATATATATATATATATATATATATGACTAATTCATATTTGGAAGGGAATTCTCTTTTTGAATCTTCCGACCGTGAAAGTGAGGATGACGTGGAATATGACTCTGTAGAGAGTGATGGATTTGTTAGTAAAATAGCGGAATGTTTTGGGAATGTGAATATGAATAAAAGGAAAAGAAAGTTAGTTCTTACTCCAAGAAAAATTAGAAATATGGTTGAGATTGATGACGATGAAGATTGTGCAAGTACCTCGTCACTTCATAGGTTGCTTGATCCTGCAACCCCTTCAAATGAAAATGTGTCAACTGCCATATCAGAAACACCTAAATGTGAAAATCTGAAAACTAATCCATCTGTAACTCCACCTTGTATCCCTTCTTCAACTTCAAGTTTGTCAACTACGACATTAGCAACACAACCTTGTCTATCTACTTCATCAACACTACAGTGTTCTACCTCAACAAGTGCACATATACTCACCATCCCATCAATTCCACCATGTGATCCCCAGACATGTATCCACCGAAGAAATTTTTAGTAGTGATATTGGAGCACCTTTTTTCAGGGCAGCAATGGGAGAGAGATGTTTCGATTTAATGCTTAGAAATCTCCGATTTGATGATAGCTCCACGAGAGCTGTACGTGTCCTCATAGATAAATTCTTTCCAGTCAAATCTCTTTGGGAAAACTTTATAACCAACTGCACCTCACACTATGTGCCTGGTGAAAATATAACTATAGATGAACATCTATTGGCCTCAGGGGAAGGTGTCTCTTTAGGATGTACATTGCCAATTAACCTGCGAAATATGGCATAAAGCTGATAATAATGGTATGTGACTCCCAATCTTCTTATATGTTGAATGCAATGCCTTATTTAGGCAAGCAAACAAAACCACCAAGTGGGTTTTCTTTAGGCAAGTTTGTAACTGAAGAACTTATTTCTCTATACACCAATTCAGGAAGAAATGTGACAGGTGATAAGTGGTTCACCTCAGATTCACGACAGGGTAAGTGAAGATCATTATATATATATATATATATATATACAAACAAAAAAGAGTATATAAATATATATATATATATATATATATATATATATATATATATATATATATATATATATATATATATATATATATATATATACCTCAAAAGCAGATATTTTGCATATGTAGATAGAAATATTTCCTTTTTATATTAAAAAAAATAGTGCTCACTTTCATTTCATTTCTTGCAGGCAATAGAGTCTTAAATGGCGATGTGAATGAAAATATCGATGATTCTACACATTTTTTGTTTATTTGCATAAAAATTTTAATTAAAATAGAGTTTTATGTTTTTTTTATTATATATTCAAAAAATATGGTGTTTTTTGGGGGGTTTCTTTAAAAAAAAGTAACTGTGTTTTTATAAAAGATTTTAAAAAAAATTTGTTTGCATGAAAGTTTGTCTCAGTCATCCTTTTGAAGATGTATGCATCAAATATAATCAAACAATAACCTAGTTTATCAAAATAAAGGTTTAAATAAGGTTATGGAAGAGGTATGGTATCTTTCAGGAGGTGTACCTGAGCAGGGTTATAAAAGCAGGGAACCGAGTCCTGAGATATGCAAAGCCATCTCCATTTTTATTCATTCCATTCACAAAATTTTTCATTAAGCCTAATTTTATATGTAAAGGGGGATGGGAACCATTATCTTCCTTGAGTTAACTAAAGGTTGAAACTTAATATTATCAAGTCCTGTAACGTAGTTACTTCTTTTTGCCCACTCTTTCTGTATATAGTGCTTGTCTGTTGCTCTACTGTCCCATAGCCAAAGGGAAGAGAAGTATTTGGCGAATCCACCCCGGTCCCATTAGCATACCTACAATTTTCAAGTCTCCTCAGAGTTTCCAACTGTATCGTTTTATAATGTAATGCATTAGTTAAAACTGACATACTGTCATATGTTTCCTTCATACCTACTAAGTATGCTACTGGTAATGAAGGCTTGACATTACCATTATAAAGCAATACTGTGTTCAGACTTTCTTTTGAGAAGTCTATAAAAAGGCTCCATTTTTGTGACATACTCGAAACCATGTCCCGTGACATATAGTGACTGTGAGTGATATTGGTGTGGCAAATACGGAGGCGTGCAAATATCACCTCGTGTAAGCGCTTTCGTTTGTGGGAGGAAGACCACTCACCAATGCTGGTTTTATATTTCTGAGTTTCATTCCCCTCTGATCACTCGTCCAGCACACTTGCCAATAAGATCGAAAGCCTTGTTGGAGAGCAGGGTAATAATCAGTTGATGGGAGGTGGCCTTGTCGAATGACATCTGGGAGGTACCTCGAACTCTCAAGAGAGGAGGCGGCCATTTTGGCCTCTCTATCAGCGATTTCATTGCCAGTTACCCCTACATGAAAGGGGGTCCAACATAAAATAATTTGTTTCTTACGGGAATGGAGCAGCCGAAGAAATTGTTGTACAGCGGATACCATTGTGTTTTTAGAATAAGGGGTTTTAAGCGCTTGGTTAATGATTAGAATACGAGAAAGGGCAATCATTATAGCCAATAATTCTGCATTAAAAATTGAAACATGTGGGGGGGGGAGGGTATGGGAGAGGTTGCGGTCAGGAAAAACAGCAGATGCGCCCAAACTGCCCCATGTTTTAGAACCGTCAGTAAACACGAGTAAATTCATCATGAACTGTGGAATGAGACAAGAATGATGCTTTTAACAAGGCAGCAGGATGGCTAGAATTGGAGAGAGAGGTCAGAGCCAAGCAAATGGTGGGAGCGGGAAATAGCTAAGGTGTTTACCATTCGTCGTTAGAGGAAGGCAGCACCTTTTGCAAAGGGATGTTATGAACCGTGTTTGCAAATGGCCAGTAATTAGGATTCTGAGGTACCTCTTGTAGAATCGGTGTCAGAGCAGACGGTATTGGGGTTTGAAAACGAATATAACTTGTACACATGATGTATTCTCTTCGGAGAGAGAGTGGCATCACATTGGCTTCAACTTCAAGGCTCACCCGGGGGGACGATCGGAAAGCTCCAGTGGAGATACGGATCGCCTCATTTTGGATGGGATCTAATAGGTGTAATAGTGTTGTGGAGGTCTGGCCGTATACTGCACAGCCATAGTCCAGTATCGATCGGATTAAAGCGATGTATAGGCGCAAAATGGACTTGCGATCAGCACCCCAAGAGTTTGAGGCAAGATGACGTAACAGGTCAAGCGCGCGATGACAAGTTGTTTCTAGGTGTTTAATATGCGGTGCATATATTAAGTGGTCATCTAGAATGAGTCCTAGAAATTTGACCTGTGGAGTAACAGGAATGGGTAACCGTATAACGTTAGGTTCGCTGGAAGAAGGTGGCAAGTTCTTCGATTCCCTTTTTCCTTAAAAAGCACTGCTGAGGTTTTGGTGGGAGAAAAATGGAAGCCATGGGAGTTACCCCATTGTGAAATATTCTCAATAGCTAGTTGAAGTTGCCATTCGAGAAAAAGCAGCCTGACACCGGCTATATATAACGCAAGGTCATCGACATAGAGAGAAAAATTGACATTCGCTGAGATAGAAGTAATATCATTAAATCCGAGAGCAAATAGTAGTACACTTAGAACACTACCCTGCGGAACGCCTTCATCCACAGTAAAGTGGCGTGACAGAATAGAAGAGTACCGAACCTGGATAGATCTGTTTGACAGAAGGCATTTGATGAAAAGAGGGAGTGGTCCGCGGAAGCCAAGCGAATGGAGTTAAGGAGAATCCCAGTTCTCCACGTTGTGTCCTAAGCTTTTTTTCAAGGTAAAGAAGACGCCAAGAACCATCCTACCAGTTGAGAAGGCTTCCCGGATGTCATGGTCTAGCTTTACCAAGGAGTCCGCAGTCGAACGATTTTTGCGGAAACCAAACTGGAAGTTTGAGAAAGCTTGGCGGCTCTCCATAACAGGGAGAAAGCGGCCAGAAACCATTTTCTCCATTAATTTACAGGAATGACAGGTCAGCGAAATTGGTCCTTGGTTGTTCGCCAACTTCGGATCTTTGCCAGGTTTGGGGATAGGAATTACAAAAGCTGTAATCCAAATAGATGGAAAAGAAGATTCGATCCAGATTCTGTTACATAGATCTAGCAAAAATGCTGATGCCGAGGGACTGATATGACGGAGCATGATGTACGAAAACATGTCTGGACCAAGAGCACCGTCTTTGCTGTTCGCCAATGTAGTTTGATACTCTTCAAGTGTAAAAGATGGATGTAGGTGTGATCTCCTTTCGCTGTTGAAAAGTCTGGCAGTGCTGTGTCAGTTCTCAGTTTTTGAAAGACTTCAGTGTAGCTGAAAGAACTCGAGTGGCTAGCAAAACTATAACCTAACGCATTCGCTACAGCAGCTGGAGCAGAGATCGTGTCAGTTATATCAGGCCCATAACGGAGGACTGTGGGTGAGGAGTTGTTGGAGCGACGAGATATTTTCTGAATAACTTTCAACACTAAAGGAAGTGGAGTTGTGGAGTTGTGGAGTTAACAGTCGATATGTAAGTTCGAAAAAATTGTTTACGCGTTTGACGATTAATTCGGCGAGATCTCGCTGCGGCTGCTTTAAAAATAATCATGTTTGGGTGGTATGGTTCCTTTTGTATTACTGTGTAGAGTTCTCTTCTCTCGGTTGGCTTGTGCGCACTCTTGGGACCATCCTGTATTATATAGGATAATTTCATTACTTTTTATAAATATCTAATTTTAAAAGTAAAATACGCATTAGGTATATTTTATGAAAATTGTTCTTCTGCTATAGGCCTTTACTTCTTCTCTTGTATGATCATCTGACCTTCTTCACTCCTCCTCCTCCTGAGTCAGACAAAATGTCTCCATCATCCAAACGAGCCAGAAAAATACATCCATTTCGCTTAATTAAACGTTGAGAAAAAAAAAACTGCTAAAAATTTCTAGAAGTAAAAAAAAATATCGTTGATTCGATACTGAAAATAAAATATCGATATATCAATATATCGGCTGAATAAATAGCATCGATATTTTTTCGATACTATCGAAAAAATATCAATATCGAGTATATCGGTCCTCTTTCGGCATCCCTACCAAAAAGGCTTCCGAAAGGTTTTCCTTTCTTATATATATATATATATATATATAATATATATATATATATATATATATATATATATATATATATATATATATATATATATATATATATATATATATATATATATATATATATATATATATATGCGTGTGTGTACTTTTAGGTAATTGTCAAGATAACAAAGAAGAAAAAGAAGAAAGTGCCCTTTAAAGAATGCCCACGTTGCCACCAAAAAAGGAAGTACCTATCCAGTCATTTAGAAACACATGGACTAGATCGGGAAGAAATTAAACAAATAATGCATGAAACTAGAATTCGCAAAATACCTAAAGGGAGGAAAGGACGAAAATGTCCGTTTCCTAAATGTGCGAACTGTCCCAAGTTCCCAAGATTGGACAAACATTTACAGTCTTATCATAAGCTCAGTAAAGAACATCCAAAATACAGAAAATTTATCAATACTTATACGGTACATAAGAAAATAAATAGACCCACAAGTGATCGAAAATAGCAGAACTATGCGGATCGTGTTGAAGCTATGATAGATGCAGAGATACAGAAAACTGACAAAGCCACTGAAGCAAAAGAAATTAGTACCAACGCAGAAATTTGCAAAGCTGTTGAAGTATGTGACAATA
Source organism: Trachelipus rathkii (assembly GCA_015478945.1). Taxonomy (NCBI): domain Eukaryota; kingdom Metazoa; phylum Arthropoda; class Malacostraca; order Isopoda; family Trachelipodidae; genus Trachelipus; species Trachelipus rathkii. Next base: position 53,751 of record JABUQX010054415.1, read on the forward strand.
ATAAATAAAGCAGGAAAAATAAGTACAGTCACAGAAGCAGGAAAACCTTGTTTGACTAAAACTACTGAAGAAAGTTGGCCATTACCTTATGAAACAGTGAAAAAAAAATTATTTTTATGCCAAATTTCAATGGTGGACGTATGACTATGAAAAATGCTTTGCAATATAAATCCAAAATTACCCAAATATTGAGACAAAGTAAAACAGGGTTGGTGATTTTTTTGATTTTATTAAAAAAAATCAAAAATAAAAAAATCAATGAATTTTTTTATTTATTTGATTTATTTGATTTTTTGATTTTTTCAGGCTCAAATTGTCTTTTTAATTAATTATTATTTTGATCAAATTAGTAAATAATCCTAATTATTACCTAATTAATAAGTTTAGTAAGTATAATTATTATTTAGTTTAATTAAGTTATTTAAATTATATATAGCTATACACTGTATAATATCTGAGTAATCTAATTTTATTTATTTCTTTATTGAAAATAATTTGAAACTATATTGATGAATTTGCTTATTGTTTATATGAAATATACTTATCATTAATCAGGTGATAACTGGGAATAATTATTAATTTATAAAAAAAAAAATTAGCCTAAAAAATCAAAAAAAATCAAAAAATCAATGATATTTTTGATTTTTTGATTTATTTGATTTTTTTAGGCACAAATTGCCTTTTTATTATTTTGATAAAATTAGTAAATAATCCTAATTATTACCTAATTAATAATAAGTTTAGTAATATAATTATTATTTAGTTTAAATAAGTTATTTAAATTATATATATATATATATATATATATATATATATATATATATATATATATATATATATATATATATATATATATATATATATATATATATATATATATAACACCTGAGTAATCTAATTTTATTTATTTCTTTATTGAAAAGGATTTGAAACTACATTGATGAATTTGCTTATTATATAGATGAAATATACTTATCATTAATCAGGTAATAACTAGTAACAATTATTAATTTAGAAAAAAAAATTTGCCTAAAAAAATCAAATAAATCAAAAAAATCAAAAAAATCATGATTTTTTCATAAAAAAAACAATTGATTTAATCATCTGATTAAATCAATGCCAACCCTGAAGTAAAATAAGAGATATTGAAAAATTATTTTGAGACTCACGAGGAATCTAGTGTTAAGTTTTATGTAAGCGTTTTGATCAAATTCCCGAAATACTTGGGGATAAAAAATGCCGCTTTCAAACTCATTATGGTACAATAATAACTCTAGCGCAAAACTGGTTAAAAAGTTTTAGGACAGTTAAAGTTTCCATGAAAAAGAAAGTAAATGATATTCCACCTTTTGAGGTGCAAGCTTTTGAATAAAGCGATGTAACTAAATATTGTAGAGAGAAACTTGACAATTTTAAACGTAACAGTACAGCATCATTGAATTGTAGTGATCATTCTCAGATTCGAAATTTTATAATACTTTTAGCAGTACTGAGAAATGGCTGTGGTTCATGTGTTTTAGCTAATATGACACTTGAAGAATTTAAAAAGGCGGAAAGTGAAAAAAGAAATGGGGAAACTTTTTATGTAATCTGGGTTGAAGATCATAAAACAAGGAGGGAACATGGTCCAGCTGGAGTTTTCTTAGAGTTAAAAATGTATGACTACTTTTTATGTTGCATACAAGTAATTCGGTCACGTATAGTTGCTGTGGATAGTAAGGTAAACAACGTATATGTAAACTGGAATGGTTCAGCAATTAATTCTTACATTTTATATAAAGGAATAGAATATCGAGTATCTGGAAGGAGGCTGGACTAAAAACAAAATTATCGACAAAGATTATAAAAAAAATGTAACGACAAGGGTCCATTCTATGGCAGATAATCAAACACAAGAAGATATGGCAAGGCATTTTTGTCAAAGACCCAGCACTGCTGTAAAATTTTACAAAAATAGAACACAATGTACTCAGACTATTGATGCTGGCCACATGGTATATAAAACTGTGTATGGTAATGATATGGGTACTTCAGATTTGCACCTAGAAGGATCAGAAGATGCTCGAATGAAAATTTATACAAAAATGCATGAACCTTCAGAATGCTTTAATATGAGTGTTAATCAAGAATCCGGAATACTTGAGTTAACTTCACATTATACATATAATATCCGAGAGGAAAATAATAATAAAAATTCTACTCGTGAATTAGAAATTCCTTTAAAAAAAACCCACTCAACCTTGAGAATGTTACGAATCAATTATTACCCAAGTATATAAAAGAAAGCTATGCTAACGCTATGAACATTGATTCTGTTGATTAGAATAAACCTCAGATCATTTCTTTCAAACCTTTGCCTGATTCAAACATTTCTGAGCTAGTTGAATTTGATAGCATTACCAATGTGTTGCCACCAAATCGCATTGAAGAAAACCGTGTTAATGGTAGCAACAGTGATGCTTTTGAACAACAATCTCAAAGCAATTTTGTCCAGAAACCTTTAAATGACTCAAACATTTCTGAGCTAATTGAATGTGATAGCATTACCAATGTGTTACCACCAAATCCCATTGAAGAAAACTGTGTTAATGGTAACAAGTGATGCTTTTGAACAACAACAATCTCAAAGCAACTTCCTCCAGAAACCTTTACATTACTCAAACATTTCTGAGCTAATTGAATTTGATAGCATTACCAATGTGTTACCACCAAATCCCATTGAAGAAAACTGTGTTAATGGCAACAAGTGATGCTTTTGAACAACAATCTCAAAGCAACTTTCTACAGAAACCTTTACATAACTAACATTTCTGAGCGAACTGATTTTTTTTTTTTTAAATTAAAGTTCACACCTCACGGGCATAGCCCTATTCAAGGAGGGGAACTTCTCTAGGTAATTTCTACCTAGGATCCGAACTAGGATTCGAACCCGAACCTTGCCATGCGACTCCGTCGCTCTACCGTTTGAGCCACGGTATTTGCATTACCAATTTGTTGCAACCTAAATGTGTGGAATTAAGCTATGATGATGAAATCAGAAAAGATACTGCTGATCACTCAAAGCCCCAGAATGATTTAGCAATGAAAATAGAAGAATTTGGTGTAGAAAAGGGCAATGATTGTGAGGATCAGCATAAAATACAAACTGACTTTGCCAAATCTTGTAAATCTATACCTAAAGAAAACCGCTCTAGAGGTAGGGCTTATTTCACGCCAAAGGAAAGGCAACTTGTCTATAATGTTTTACGGAAATATATACTTATTCCAAGTGTACCTTCAATAAATATTATAAGAAATGCTGTGGAAAGGGATATCCATTTGAAAGTTTTAAAGAAGGCAAGGAAAGATGATGCACTGAAAATTAGAGGCTGCATTCAAAATTTCTACAATATAGAAAAAAATGGTTAATTTCTGATGAGGATGAGGATTTTAAATATATATATATATATATATATATATATATATATATAGTATAGTAGTAATATATATATATATATATATATATATATATATTTATATATATTATTATATATATATATATATATATATATATATATATATATATATATATCAGGGGCGAGTTATTTTACCGTACTAGTTTGATATATATATATATATATATATATATATATATATATATATATATATATATATATATATATATATATATATATCAGGGGCTAGTTATTGTACCGTACTAGTTTGATATATATATATATATATATATATATATATAAGTTATTATAGTTATATATATATATATATATATATATATATATATATATATATATATATATATATATATATATATATATATATATGTGATAATTGGTTTAGAGCGATAACAACTATCATCAATCCATATCTCAAAAACTAATAGCCACAGGGAAAGGAATACATGCTGGAATGCTGGTCCAATGGGCGGAAAATGTAAAAAAAAAAAAAATATATATATATATTTATTTATATATATCTCAAAACAACAATAACTACAGCAAGGACAAAAAAAAAATTTTTGTATCGTAGTAAAATTTAGATAGGAAAATGCAAAAATAAAAATAAAAATATTATTAAGTTAATAATTATAGTAATAAGGATTAGAGAGCCTATTTAGAGACCTTATTGGTTACTCGTTATGCCAAATACATCTTTCTATTAAATTTTGCTTTTTTTTCTTACTAAAGAATACCCCAATGGTATACCGCACCGATGGCAGGGTCGGGGTCTTCGGTTCGGGAACTGCTGTAGGACTAATTCCCCTCCGGGAGTGGGTCTCCGGAACCCCCGCTCTTTGGTATTTGGAAAGTCGCGGGGTTCCTCCGCCCCTACGGGGTATGGAAAACGTCCCCCTGTGTTCCCCGTCGGCTCGAGCCCCCTACATTGCCGTGTAATACCTTTACAAATAATATATATATATATATATTATGTCCCCTGCTCCTAAAAAAAAAAATAGCCAATATTTATTTTATTTATTTATTTATTTATTTATTTATTACATTTTCCTAACTAAAATTTTACAAGGATTCCAAAAATGTATTCCTTTTCGCTGTAGCTATTGTAGTTTTTGAGATATGATTTTTTTTTTCATTTTTTCATTTTTTTTTATAGTTTCCGCAATAAAATTTTGCCAGGATTCCAACAATGTATTCCTTTTTCCTGTAACTATTGTAGTTTTTGAGTAATGGATCGATGATAGTTGTCGCTCTAAACCAAATATCACCTATATATATATATATATCAGGGTTCACACTGAAATTTTGAATTTGACCAAATCTGCAAATGTTCGTTATTTTTGGTGTATAAAATATCTATTAATCATTATTGCGGCCTATTTACTCAGTTCATACATGAAATTATTGAAAATTTACTTTAGAAATTGTTCATCATCATATATAAATTTAAAAAAATATTTTTTTTTTAGTAATCAGCCTATACCTTACCCATAGGCTTCCAACGCACTCCTTTTTTATTTTTTCCAAAAGTAAACAGTTTTATTTATACAAAAAGAAAATAAATTAAAAGCTTACATTAATAGCCTAGGTGAATAGCGTCCACTGTAATTACAAAAGTTCTAAATGGGGAGATTTAGATTAACTTTTTCTTCTCAAGCATTTGAATTTTTGATTTTATAGCGCCTTCTTCTGTTAAAGCCTTCAGTTTTAACATCTTTCTCTGCTCTTCAAGTTTATTGATCTGTATGGATAATTTTCTTTTTGGTTCTGTTTTGACTCTTTGAGATGTTCTTCATATCTCCTATGGGCAGCTCTTACATTTGTCAACATTTTTTGAGTGATAGGAACTTTATGAATACTTTCATGAGATCCTATAGCATTGTGCACTGTTCTTTGAGAAATTAGACTTTGTTCTTTTAGATTCTCCACTAAAATTGCTTTATTTACAGAAAACCCTCCTTCCACTGTCGCATTTCCATGCAAAAATATCAGTCCTAATTTAATAATTTGCCACAATTCCGCATAACATTGATTCCCAGGTACTATAGAAGGAAAAAAACTCATCAAGTCTCTTAGAAGGACAATCACCATCCAAAAATATTTTGAATTTTAATTCAAGGGTAGAATGAGCTTCACTGCAAAGTAGAGTATTGTGCTTTTGCTTTCTCAGCAACAGAATCTGTGATTTGGTTATTGGTGTACAATGCCTCTAGCAATAAATCAAATCTTTGTTTCCCTTGTTCTGGCTGATGAAAAATTATACTAGGATCCAATGATGAGAGCCCTTGGACAGGCTTGTATTTCAGAGGACATCTTTCTAATATCTTTTCTGTCATTTTGATTTGCACAGTCTGGCATTCAAGTTTGTCATGTAAATCTAATGCAAAAAAGCTTAGTTGTTGGTTGTAGCAGGCATTTTACTGGACTTAAGAAATCTTTCCATAATATTTAGTACGAGACATTGTAAATCTGTGAACAGGAATGAACCAAGGTTCAGTTTGACGTCCAACCACTGGTCGCTAAAGTTAAGTTTTTTTTTTGTTTGAAGTCATTTTATAAATAAATAATAAATACCTTCAACTGCACAAAAATCCAAAATCACTTCGTCAAACCTCAAAAAAAAAACACCTCAAAAAGTACAATTCCCTAAAAAGAAAAAGATATGAACAGATTAATCTAAGTCATAAGTCATACAGTCTAAAACACATCCATATACCAATAACCTTCAATCGGAAGGATGAACTTGGAACAACCTCTACGAACAGAATAGGAAGAATAGTAGGTAATAGTGAACTAAAAATAGAAAGAAACAGGATAGAAGTAGATTTATGGAATGTCATTCCTCGCCCATCCTTTTCATTCACTTATCAAATACATCTCTCATTCCACAATTATACAGTAAGGAAAAAAATATATATCAAAAATATGTAACTTGGTCCATGGATCATTCTTCATATGTTTTGAAATTTTAAAATTTCCCTGACTTTTTTGGAATTTCCCTGACTTTCAGCATATCTTAAAACGTTTCCCTGACTTTCCCTGACCAATTTTTTTTCCCCTGACTTTCCAGAAAGTGTGAACCCGGTATATATATATATATATATATATATATATATATATATATATATATATATATATATATATATATATATATATATATATATATATATATATATATCAAAGGCTAGTTATTGTATCGTACTAGTTTGATATATATATATATATATATATATATATATATATATATATATATATATATATATATATATATATATATATATATATATATATATATATATATATATATATATATATATATATATATATAAAGAACTATTGTGGGAAGGTAAAGAAAATTGCCTCCTAAGGGGTCGAACCAACGCATGTTGCGACTGAGACCGTCATACTCGGACGCTCTACCGATTGAGCCATCCTCTAACCCAAAAAAGTTAGATTCAAGAACAGCTTTCAAACGACCGAGCCCCCTTCAAATCGAAATCAACAGGTTTTCACTCTGTCCTTCCCTCGTTCTGTAAGATTTAATAGATGTAAATACTGTAATAGACCGCAGCTTAAATTTGTATAGTAAATAAAGAACTATTGCAGGAAGGTAAAGAAAATTGCCTCCTCTAGAGTCGAACCAACGCATGCTGTGACTGAGACCGACATAATCGGACGCTCTACCGACTGAGCCATCCTCTAACCCAAAAAAGTTAGATTCAAGAACAGAGGAGGCAATTTTCTTTACCTTCCCACAATAGTTCTTTCTAATTCAGCCAGAGTTTCTGTAGATGGATTGGTTACAGCTGTTAGTCTAACTGTAGGTAATGATGACATTGCAATTCATGACTTAGTTATTGCTTTTCTTTCACCTTATGAACCCAAAGTTCGATATAAATGTTCGCTATCATCATATACTGGTTTAACACTCAGTTGCTCAGTTTATGCATCCGATTTATGTTGTTTATTTACTCTAGCCGGTCAGGTTAAAGGAGTTATTCGTGGTACTGATCACAGTTGTGCTGATGCAATGAATGAGATAAAATTTCAACCAGCATTAAAGAATTCCGTTTATGGATTAATGATAAACAAGAATGTATCTACATCCGATGGTAACGATTTATTTGTAATTGCATGTACGAATTCAAAATTTTCTTCAGCAATTCACGTTGGATATTCATTACAACAAGACGTTTTACTGTCTCAAGCAATGATTGAAATTTTCAGACGAACAATAACTCTATATAAGAATGTGGCATTTCAAAGGCATGAGGGACGAAATGTCAATTTAGTTTTTTGTCAATCATATGGTGTATTATTTAGGCCATTCCCTACTGGAATACGAAAAGTTTCATTATTCATGAAATTAATAATAGATGATATTTTTATTAATATTATTAAGAAGCCATTCTTAATAAATATATTGCTGAAATGAGTCTTCTTTCCCCAACTTATTAAGTAGTTTAACACTTATCTACCTACGCTCCCCTATTTCTATGGACTTCCTAAGTTACACAAAGATGTCCCTGTAAGACCAATTATTTCGAACGTCAATAGCTTAACCTACAAACTCAAAAAGTATTTCTAAATCTCTTTCACCTCTAATTGGATCTATTTACTCTTCCCATGTTAAAAATTCTGAGGAAGTTATTAAATAAATTTCCAGCTTAGAATTAAAAAACAGAAAACTTGTTAGTTATGATGTAGTATCACTTTTCACAAGTGTCCCTACGGATATTGCTCTCCACTGGCTTAAACTCTACTTAACAGAAAAACACATTGTTCTCTATGTTCCTAACAACGTCTTCATTCCCCTTATCGAACTTTGCCTTCAGAATGCCTATTTTTCTTTTAATGGAGAGTACTTCATCCAACTTTTTGGCCTTAGCATAGGCTCTCCTCTTTCTGCCACTCAGTAACATCTTCATAGAACTTTGCGAAAGATTCTTTTTACCTGATTTCTCCAAGGATTTAAGATTATGGTTTAGGTATGTTGATGGCGTACTCGTTATCATATACAAAAACACCTGCCCTCTCAATATTCTAGAACATCTCAATAATAAACTTTAGAATATCCAATTTACGATTGAGGAAGAAAAATAGAATCAAATTAATTTTCTAGATTTAACTATAATAAAAACAGAATCAATAAAAACCTAAATCAAAATTTTCAGAAAACCAACTAATAGCAACAATTATGTTCACTGGTTCTCTAATCATAGCATTATCATCAAAAGAAGCGCTTGTCTTTCTTTCTTTTTGAGAGCTTTAAAAATTTGCAGTCCAGAATTCCTTAATAATGAATTAAATACTATTTATACTCAGTTTTTGGCACTAGGTTACCCGAGGTCATTTATCACTAAAACACTCTCCAAAGCAAAAAAAAAAAAAAAAAAATTCTACTACTCTACTAAAACATTGTTTAATAATAAGAATGTTCTTGTCCTTCCTTATGAACCATCTTCAACAGCCATGAACTACATTCCAACCCAAATTAAAATCACTACTAAAAATTATAATAGTATCCGCTCTATTGCCTTCTCAAAAAGAAACGCAGATAATGCTCAAGATGCCTGTATTTACAAAATTGATTGCTCTCATTGTGACAGTTGCTATACTGGAGAAACTGCGGATTTTAAAAGAACTGATTAGCATAAATATGATTTACAAATTGATTCAATGAACTCTTCCTGGGTCTAACACAGAGCCTCAACCTGAACCTTTATAAATCTTAAGAACTCTGCCCCTATTATTTATTAATATAAATAACACCTAGAAAAGAAAATTCGGTGAGAATTTTTATATTAACAACTACAAAAATTTCAACAAAGTTAGAGGTGATTATGGAATTGACCTTTTTTTGAATAATTTATTAAATAAATTTCGGATTTTCCCAAGGATGCCAACATGAAAAATTAAAAAAAAAAAAAAAATCAAATATTTATGAAAATTCTTATATTAAGTACCTTCACTAATTTATTATTTTTTAACATTTATTTTTACATAATTTTATAGATTTCTGAAAATAAGTAATATTTTTAATTTTAATGCATTTTAGTCCTATTTAGGTGAATGAAGTGGACAGGCACGTTCACGAAACGTCCTATTAATAAATTTTCTTAAACTTAATATTTGTGGTGTTTTTCTTCTATAACTTCTGACACGTTCTGTGTGTTCTAGCTTCAATATATTTATTGGGGAGTTTTGATCTCAACAAACTTTCCAACTACTCTACAATTTTTTTAATGTAAAAATTAAATTTTTTCAATGGAATTGGAGTAATTATAAATAGTAATGAAATATTAATTAAAAATTGGTAATAAAAAGCATTGAACCAGTCTTATAATTTATTTAAATTAATATTTTGATGTGCTTCATTTTTCCTTACTCAAATGGTCAAAGAGCATTTTTGTAGAGGCAAGTAGTTTAGACTAATTTAATTTTCGTAGAGTTCAATAATGGTGCCTTTTTTAACTTCTTCAATCATTTAGCTATATACATAACTTAAAATTTTCGTAAAAATATTATAATTAAATATGAATTTTTGTTTTTAAAGATGAAGGGTAATTTTCATCCATAGATTTATTTATAATTTTATTTTTCATTACACGCGAAAATAAAACTATTAAAAACAAGTTAGCAGCTAAAATTGAAATTCTTCCTCAGTGTTTCGAAAAGAGAAGGTGCAAGAGGTTGTGTTAAGCATTTTTTGTAGTAAATATTTTTTAAAAGTTTCCTTTTTTAAACCATGCCAAAATCAAGAGAGCTTTCAGAGAATGAACTTGGGCAGTTGACAGCTTTAGTTAAGTATGGTAAGTATTCCAATGTATATATCGCCAAACAACTTAATATTGGTGAAACTACAGAACGATTTCATAAAAAGAGAATTCTAGAAGAAGGGCTAACTTATTAAAAGCCTCGTACTGGCAGAAAACAATTTCTTTCTTTGCGTGGTGTTAGACACTTGAAATTACTTGTAATTGAAATCAGATTCATGGCTGCAGATGATCTCAGTAAAGAGCTTGTAAAGACGGGAGAACCGAAGGTAAGTCGTCAAATAGTTAGGAGAAGACTTAGTGAGAATGATATTCATGCTAGAATTATTAAAGAAAAGCCCCTTTTATCAGAAAAGAACATAAAAGCTCGCCTTCAGTTTGCTTATACACATAAGCAATGGAAGGACGATGGCTGGGCAAAAGTTTTTTGGACAGATGAGAGTAGATTTGAGCTGTTTGGAAGTGACAAAAGACGGAAAATAGTAAATAGAAGACCTGGGGAAGAATATAAATTGAATGTTTAACTCCAACTGTAAAAAAAGGTGGTGGTAGTATTAATATTTGGGGAGGTTTCAGCTCAAAAGGGGTTGGACTACTTCAATTGATAAAGATGAATGAGAATGGAGTAATGGATAACACTGTATTTAAATATATTTTTACCAAAATAGCTCTTCCTGCTGCAAAAAAAAACTACATGGGAACTTTTCTAATTTTATTTATCAGAAAGATAATGATCCTAAACACAACGCAAAAACAATGAAAAGCCTATACCAAAAACTGCAAAGGGAAGGGTTTGTCATGCTACCCTGGCCTTCTCAGAGTCCTGATTTAAACCCTATAGAGCACCTTTGGGATGAAATTGAGAGACGGATTAGAGCTAGAAATGAGAAGCCTAAAAATAAAGAACATCTGTTTGAAATAATACAAGAAGAATGGAACAGAATAACGCCAGAAACCTGCAAGAAGCTGGTTGACTCAATGCCAGAGCGTTTGGAGAAGGTTCGCGAGAATAAGGGAGGCCACACAAAATATTAATTAAAATAAATTATAAGACTGTTTAAATGATTTTTATTATCCACATTTGGTAAAGGTTACTTTTACGCGACACATCTTAGAAAAAATTGCATGTTGCCAGTTTGCTATAATTTTTTTGTTTGTTGGCGACTTTTTTCCTATAATATCAAAAATTTAATATCTTTAATTAGTTGATATTTAAGTTTGCTTCGGTTAAGTATGGTTAATTAAGTTAGATATATTTAAATAAATAATTTGGACTTGTTTTTTTAATATTTTTTATTTTCATTTTTAAGAATTTAAGGTTAGATAAATATATTTAAATAAATAATTCGGACTTGCTTTTTTTAATATTTTTTTATAGGTTTGAAGTTCTTTTACTGAAACAAAATAGCGCCGATATTTAAAACGGAGCCTATTTTTTTTCTTATAACGCCCCTAATTCCAGGTTAGAATAAGTATTATTTATTCTGTTAAATAAAGTTACACGGCCTTTGCATTATTTTAATCTTGTAATTTTCATTGATATTTAATTAATTTATTAAATACAAATTTTTTAAAAAAAGCACACTATAACATCTTTATTAGCGAGAAAATAATTAATAACTAACCACAGTCCACAATTCGTAATAAATTCATACAATATTTAATAAAAAAAAAAAAAAGCATCAAGCATAATTAAGTAGCTTCACACCCCAAGTAATTTTAGTCAATTAATTATGCGGTATTTTAAACTTTTTCAATATATATATATATATATATATATATATATATATATATATATATATATATATATATATATATATATATATATATATATATATATAATATATTTTTTTCTTTTTTTATATATTTTTTTTTTTAAATTAGTAAAATTTTTACTTTATTTTTAAAATGACAAAATTCTGAATTTTATAGCCCATCTGGCAACAGCTAAATTTTTTCAAGAAGTGTCGCTTAAAAGTAACCTTTACCCCACATTTAATTAATCATTCATTATTATTTATAATTATTTACATTCCATCGAAAAATATAATTTTTACATGAAAAACTTTGAAAGTTCTTTGGAAATTTGTTGAAATCAAAACTCGCCAATAATTTTGGACGGCAGTATATATATTAATGTGATACGCAAAATATTGAAAAGTTTCAAGATGAGAAATAAAAACATTGTAGCACCAGTAGAGAAATGTTACAGTCGTATCTTTTTGAATTTATATGGAGAAGGAACAAAATCAATGAGGACAATGGAAACTTTAATATATTGCCAAATTTGAATGCTATATATATATATATATATATATATATATATATATATATATATATATATATATATATATATATATATATATATATATATATATATATATATATATATATTACAGTTAACACCACTGCTCACGGGCAGAACCCTAATCTAGGAGGGGGTGTGCTCAATTTTTGAGTCTGAGCAAGAGCCAAGAAGAGAATAGCTCACATTCACACGACCGAACAGTGGCGAACCTGAGTCTCTCGCTTAGTTGGGCGAGTTCTCTACCAAAATGGAATATATTAGTGAATATTTAAACATGATAACTGATATTGTAGGAGCCCAATCTTGTTCTTATATATTTGAAAACTACATTGTAGGAAGGAAAACAAACAGAACTAATTCATTAATTAAAGAAACGGGAGTAACAAAACAACAAGCATTAGAAATACAAAATTACATAAGAACAATCAAATCAACAATTAAAAATAGTGATGTAGAGTGAAATACTAGACAAAATAAGAAATACAAGGAAAGATGCTCCTGAAGATCTATTAAGCAATCCAGGAGATGTAAGTGGAAATATATATATATATATATATATATATATATATATATATATATATATATATATATATATATATATATATATATATATAAGGTTCATCATTTGCGGTAGTGGGTGACTCGTCGACTCTCATGCGAGAGACGCTGGTTCAATACCTCCTCGTATCAGGTTGAAGTTTTATCTTCCTGGGGCAAGAATCAAAACTCGGTTGCAAACACGTTGATGGCGCTGGTTTGGGATATCCGGCCTTAAAGTTCGATTTCCTGTAGTCCTCCCGTGTTACCCTCTGTAAAGGGGATAAAGCACGTTTAAATCAAAATTATATATATATATATATATATATATATATATATATATATATATATATATATATATATATATATATATATATATATATATATATATGGTTAAAGTCCAGATAGCCCGACACCTTTGAAAAAAATGGGACGTTACCAGATTATGCGATTAAATTGTATATTGTGCTCGAAATGGTCGACGCCAGCAACTTTTTTTCCTATAATTTCAAAAATTTGCAATCTTTAATTAGTATATATTTAAGTTTGATTAGGTTAAGTAAGGTTAATTAAATTATTTAAGGTTATATAGATTTAAATAAATAATTATGACTTGTTTTTAATATTTTTATAGGTTTGAATTTTTTTTACTGAAATAGAATGGGCGTCAAATTGAAAACGGAGGCTACTTTTTTTTTAATAATTTTAAGCGATTCAAAAATATTTAATAATTATGTATACATACGTTTGGTTAATTAAGTCATTTTTCCCCCTCTTTTTTTTTTTTTTTTTTTTTTTTTTTTGTAAAATTATAGCAGAAATACAATTTAATTACATAATCTGGCAACATCCCATTTTTTTCCAAAGGTGTCGGGCTATCTGGACCTTTACACACACACACACACACACACTATATAATATATATATATATAACAGCGCTTATGTCGAACGAATGCAAAAAAATTAGTGAATGTTTTTACCTATATATATATATATTGCAAATTTTGGTAAATTTGTAAAAACTGTACTGTGACTACCGAGGTACCTAACTTAACCTTACCTTACCTAACCTAACTTAACCTAAATTAATTTTCATTATTATACCAGTTTGTGATCAGGAAACTTAGGAGGTTATGGTTTTTACGGTAGCCTTGTGAGGTGGTTGACTATATCCTCACTAGTCACAGTACAGTTTCTACAAATTTGCCTCTATATATATATATTATAATATATATATATATAATATTATAATATATATTATAATATATATATAATATATACATATATATATTGTTAAGTCTTTCCCTCCTCCTTTCTTTTTCATCTTAGGTGCTTAAAATTTTTATCGTTCACAATCGTTTCAATCTAACGAACAGTGAGTTTTTAGTTTTATAGTCGCATTCAATTTTCGACTCCTATCGTCTTAGTTTTATTTTTATGTGTTTCCTAACTTCTTTCAGTGTTGCTTAAAGGCTACCCCAAGTACAAGAGGAGTCAGGAGTAGTTTGGTCAACTCCTGTGACGTATATCAATCTCTCCCCCATTTTATATTTTATTCCGTTCAGTTAGCCAGCTGTGTCAACTTGTGCTCTTCTTTCGTCCTTAGTCTGTGACGTCATATCTAGTTTATAACGTGATTTTTTTCTTGAACGAAAAATTGAAATTATTCCTAAGAGTAGGCAAGAAGAGGATTTAAAAGTTTGCGACTCGCTGGTGCCAACAGCATGAATCGGTTTTATTATTTAAAGAGATGATAAACCCCCCGATAACAGCAGCTGTAGAACAAATAAAATTGTTGAATTGGATAATAAATTGGCTAATAACCTTAATTTCTAAAATGTTTATAGTGCATTTTTTCCTAGTTTCCTTATTTGTTTTTAAACGACTATTAAGGTGATTAACATAAATCTTTCAAACGATTGCCAAACACACGTTATTGATTTGGAAAGTGCAAATAAGTGAGTTGGGAATTTAGTTAAATAACTTGAAGCATCAGAGAAACATGCAAACAAAATTAAAATTTCAGCTGATTTTGAGAATGTGTAAGCGCATCTCTACATCCATTTTTATACCATTTTTGGACGATTTAATATCAGTATTAGGAGAGAGGCTTTTAAATCATAAAGAAATTATATCTTCCTTTCAGTTTGTCATACCGAAGAGGTGTAATGTGTCATATGAGAAAATAAAAAATTGTGTAACATTTTACAAGGAAGATCTCGAAAGCCTAAATTAAGATTTAGTAAAAAAGCAGAATTGGATTTTGGGAAGTTGAAATGGCATCAAAGCAACAGATCGTCAAAAACAGCAATAGACGGGACTAGTTTGAAAATACTCAACAATTTTTTTTCCAAACATTTACACCTTGTGGCAAAGTTTACCCGTGTCTACTGCTTCAGTAGAAAGAAGCTGTTCAACATTAAGAGTTCTGAAAACCTACTTGAGAAATGCTAGTGTAGATGAAATACTTACTGGACATACATCGAAATACTGATATAAAAATTGAAGATGTTATCTCGGACTTTGTTTACTCTCATGCCCGGCGATTAAAGTTAACAATTTAGGCAAGATGTAGTAATTTATAATTATTTATTTTTTTTTTTTATTAGAAATTTAATATTTAGTCCTTCTATATATATATATATATATATATATATATATATATATATATATATATATATATATATATTTATTATAATATATATATATATATATATATATATATATTATATATATATATATATATGAAAAGATTTTTGTCTGGCCCCGAAAAAAAATTCTGGTACGGCTCCACTATATATTATATATATAGTATATATATATATATATATATATATATTATATAATATATATATATATATATATATATATATATATATTATATATATATATAATATAATATATATATATATATATAATATATATATACAATTTAAAACACTTAAAGAACTAAACAGGGAAATCAAAATATTAAAAATTAAACAGTTGTTTAGTACAAGACTAGTACAACGTCTTCTCCTCAGAACTTTAAATGGAAAAAATTAATTTATGACAAAATATAAATAATAAATTAAATATATAATATAAAAAATGAAAGCAAATTTAACAAATGCAAATAAAATTACTTCACAATAAATTTCATGATAAATATTTAATTTTTTCAGATATGAAATTTCTTGTCATTAGGTCAAAATTAAAGAATCCTTCGGAAATATTAAAATTAGATTTAGTTGAAATGAAAAAGGATCTAATAATTGATTTAGATTTTTATCCTTTGAATTAAACAAAAAAGTTTCACCTTCCCAATCAATGATGTGCTCATTCTGTGAAAGATGTCTAAAAATGGCATTTTGGTCATTTCCTCTTCTAACCTCACCCCTCTGTTGTTCTAATCGGACCTTCAGGGTCTTTAACGTTTCGCCGAAATATGAATTATTACAAAATCCACAAGGAATTTTGTAAACGCCCCCAGTCTTTTCAAATTTAGTGGTTTTATTATTTATCAAAATTTGTGATAAGGTATCTGGATAACTGAATACTATACTGATGTCAAATAGGTGTTTAAACATAAATTTAATGTCAAGTAGTTGAGGTGAGAATGGGATGACTTTAACGTTGTCATTTAGAAAGGAATTTGTTCTCTTAATCCCAAAAAGCTAGAATAAGCCTGTTTGTACTTCTTATGAATTAAAAATTTTGGATAGGCTAAGTTTCTAATGTTCGAAAGATAAAATCAACTTCTTGTTTCAAATATGTACTAGTTGTACTAGTCTCGAAACGTAAACTACTGTTTAATTTTTAATATTTTGATTTCCCTGTTTAGTTCTTAAGTGGTTTTAAATTGTTTCTTTACATTTTAAGAGTTTGAGCTGTTTTAAAACTCTCAAGATTTTTGAATATTACAAACAACGATGCCTTGTGACTTTTCCCTTATTAATATGTTTAACCTTTTCCTTTTAGTAAACTTCATTTTAACTTAAATGAAAGGAAGAAACAGATGGCGACCAGGAGAAAATTGTCAGTTTCTTTTTTACAAGACTGTTTAAAAGAGAAAGTTATACCAAAGTCTTTTAATATTAAAGGATACTGTATGTTAATTTTAACTCTGAGCCCTTTCCAAAATTATATTCCATGTTAATTAAGAATCGAATATCAACCATCAAGAAAGAATGTAATCATCTTTTCTCAATTTGCAGATTTCACTATAATTTACTTCGTGTAAGTTTACCAAATGATGTCTTCATTAGAGGAATTTTTTTAAATAAATCAAGATCTAAGATGGTTTAATTTTAACTATGAAATACATTTACAACAGAAATTGTTTCAATTATGTTTGAATTCACCTTGGACAAAGTTTACCAATGACTCAATTATTACCAATCTCTCTGATTATCAATTGAGTGTTTTTGAAACTCAGCTGCTTGGTTTTGGACTTGGTTTTTCAGTGGACACTTCACCTCTTAGTCAAATTAAAATATTATCTTCTTTTAGTTCTCACAAGAATTTATTACCCCTTATTGTTAAAAAACTTACCAATTCTTGTTCCTCCTTTCCAAGAAGATTTATAAATGCTATCTCTTAATTAAAAAGAAACAAAAATATTATTATTCGCAAAGCAGATAAAGGAGCCGGAATTGTCATTCTAAATTATGAGGATTATAAAAATAAAATTAACATTTTGTTGAGTGATGAAAATACTTACGAAAAACTCAACACAGACCCTTCTAACTCGCAATTATATTCATTTAATAGGTATGTTAAACCCCTGATTCCAAATGACATCTTTAAAAAATAACAGTCACCAATCCATCATTACCATATATGTAGGGTATTCCTAAACTGCACAAGGATGGTGTCCCACTTAGACCCATTATATCGGCCAGAAATGATGTTTTTTCTAAGTTAAATAAGTGGCTAGCCTCATTTCTTTCTCCCTTGATAGGCACTATCTCACCCACTCATATAAAAAATGCCATGGACTTTATTGATAAAATAGGAAGATTTATTCCCTTTAATCATTGCTTAACTAGTTTTGATATTACTAGTTTGTTCACAAATGTTCCAATTCAATGTTTATCACAGAATTTTTGGTACCTAACATGATTCCTATACAGATTCCCAATTTTATTAATTGTCTACGTATTCGTATATCTCATAATGTTTTTACCTTTAACAGTAACTTTTATCGACAAATATTTGGTGCAAGTATGGGCAGTAGTCTTAAGTCCGATAATGGCCAATATTTATATGGAATTTTTTGAATCCAGACTCCTTCCACAGGCCCTCTCTTTTCTCAAGTTGTTTCATGGAAGAGATATGTTGACGATGTCGTTACTGTTGTCCCTACATCCTTTTCCATTAATGATTTCCTTCTTCAAATTAATAATTTAACTCCTTCTATCAAATTTACTTACGAAACACAAGTTGATGGATGCATTCCTTTTTTGGACATTCTAATTATGCAAACAGGAACTTCTTTATCTTTTAAAGTGTATCGCAAGCCAACACATACTAATCAATTGCTCCATTATTTTTCTTCTCATCCTCTTCACATTAAAAATAATGTTATTTTTAACATGTTTTTGAGATCGTTCAATTATTGTGATCCTCCATATTTGAAACAAGAAGTTGATTTTATCTTTCGAACATTTAGAAACTTAGCCTATCCAAAATTTTTAATTCATAAGAAGTACGAACAGGCTTATTCTAGCTTTTTGGGATTAATTAAGAGAACAAATTCCTTTTCTAAATGATAACGTTAAAGTCCTCCCATTCTCACCTCAACTACATGTTTAAACACCCATTTGACATCACTATAGTATTCAGTTTTCCGGATACCTAATCACAAATTTTGATTGAAAAAAAAAAATACTAACTAGCTTTAACTGTAAAACCGTGAAGAGTAGTGGTCATGGACAAATTTTCTTGTGGATTTGGAATCCTTCTATGGTACGGGTAACGTTAAAAGAACCCTGAAGTGTCCCGATTAGAACAACAGAGGGGTGAGGTTAAAAGGAAATGACCAAAATGCCATTTTTAGACATCTTTCACAGGATGAGCACATCATGATTGGGAAGGGTTGAAACTCTTTTGTTTAATTTCCAAAAGATAAAATCCTAAATCCAATTAAATGAGAATCTTTTTTTCAATTCCAACTAAATTAATTTTTAATATTTCGAAGGATTCTGTTTAAAATTTTGATCTAATAACTAGAAATTTCATATCTGAAAAAATTTAAATATTTAACAATCATAATTTATGTGAAGTTATTTTATGTTTGCCCCTTATCCTCTGTTTTCTTTCTTTTTATATTTCATATTTTAATTTGCTTTCATTTTTTATAAAAATTAATTGTTTTTTTCGCATTTAAGTTCAGAGGAGGAGACGTTGTACTAGTCTCGAAACGCAAACTTTTTGTTTTAATTTTTAATATTTTTGATTTCCCCCCTGTTTAGTTCTTAAGTGTTTTTAAATTGTTTCTTTACCCCATTTTTATGAGTTGGCTGTTTTTTTTAAACTCCTCTATGATTTTTTGTTCATTTATATATATATTATATTTATTATATATATATATATAATATATATATTATATTATATTTCATTATTATATATTATATATATATATATATATATATATATATATATATATTATAATATTCAAGAAAGCGAACAAAATGAAATCTGCATTAAGAAATCGGAAGGAAAAATCAGCGGAAGATATTCGGTGCACTGGATAAAATAAAAGTCCGTAGTCTGAAAATCTTTTCGGTAAAAAAAAAATATAATTTGAAACTATAAATATAATTATATATATATATATAATATAAATATATTATATAGAAATAATATAATATAAAATATATATATATATATATATATATATATATATATATAGAGAGAGAGAGGAGAGAGAGAGAGAGAGCGCTCCCAGCTCAGTGGTAGAGCACTCGGCTAGAAAGCGAGGGGACCCAGGTTCGAGACTGGGTTGGAGCGAGAGAATGAGTTATTCTCTATTATCTCTAGCTTCGTCCCACTCAAACGTTAATGAGCACATTGGCAGCGTGCTTGCTGCTAATGGGAAAAACTCCGGTTACCGAGATAGACCTGACCAGCTAGCGGATTTGCCGTTAGGCCGAAGTTACCCAAGGACCTTTCTTGCTGGGTTCACCTGACAGGGCGTTAAATCGTCCTACCTGGGGGATGTTGAGTTCAGTTTATAAATATATATATTATATATTATATATATATATATATATATATATATATATATATATATATATATATATATATATATATATATATATATATATATATATATATATATATATATATATATATATATATATATATATATATATATAAACTTAGAACAGAGATGGATAACGATTTGAAAAATCGGAAAGCTACTCAACTTTCAAATGAATTATGGCAGAAAGCAGAGGAAGACATCATTGAAGCTGGAAACCTCACTGAAACACCGTCTCTTTCAGTATTAAGAAAGATGAAACACGAAATTAACAAAGAATGCGAACTTCATGAAGATGATATTTTAGCTGTTAATGAGCTCTGTAATATTTTATCTGAACAGGAAAAATCAAAAAATAAAAAATTAAAAGGTTTTATTTATAGAATATCTATAGTTCCTTTTGGTGTGTTCCTTGCTTACGAGGATCAATTTTAAATATAGATTGGCAATGGAAAAAAATTTCTTGACGCAACTGGCAAGTCTCGTTAAATCCCTAAATTCCTGCTCATAAAAAAAAAACAATTCTTTATTACACTGCAATTACCAGGAAAGAACTACATAACTCTATACCTTTAGCATCAATTCCCTCGGCTCTACAGACACGGAGGGTGGGGTGTGCAAACATGCACCCCGGAAACAAAATATTTCAAATAAAACATGACCTAAGCACCAAGTAGAAGAAAGCACCCCCTCCCTAAATCAACCTCTCAAATTTAAGTGTGAGAATGTCGCGCAGCAAAAAATCATATGAAATGGAAGTAAATAAATCATCAACAAATTAACAGTTATTCATTTTATTTGTACTGCACATTAAATTAACCAAATAATTAGACACTTGCTTAAACAAAACAAAGCAGTGAAAGACATCGTAAAGAAAGCAGGACTGTCAATTATCAACAACAAGAACGATAAAATTTGATGAGCAAGAACAAATTTTTAAAGCTTTAATAACAATTTTAAGTTATAAATATATTTGCATGGCAACGAAAAATCTCAGAAATTTATTGAAACATGTATTAAAAATTGAAAACCACGTTACAAGAGAGTGAATTCGCAGAAACATTCGAACAAATTTATACAGAAATACAAGAAACTGAAAAGGAAACGTTATTTATTTTTAGTAAGACTAAGCAAAATACAAAACGAAATAAGTATGAAAGCTCAGAATTTTAAAAATGTAAACCAGAACAAATACTTTAATCCAAATTTCATATCATACTTCATGAAATATTGCGTGCCTATTTGGCCACCATGGTCAAATACACTAATTAGACAAACAAAACGTTAAGCAAAAATAAAATATTGAGTCTCACAAATGCTACAATCTGCTTTTGGCCATCAAAAAGAATACGTCTCTGATAAAGATCAAAGGTTTAAAATTGCTAGATTTATTGAAACCTACGAAAAATTCATAAAAGGTAAATTGAAGGAGTTTAACTTTTGGTGGAAACACAAAATAAAAACTTCAGCATCAAAATCTTTGAAAAATAATAAAAATAAAAAGATTAACCAATGTGAAGGAAAAAAAGAAACATGCGAAACTGCAACTAGTCACAATAAACGGCAGAGTAATATCACAAAACTTGATTCATTAACCGATTTAAATTTATCATTTGAAAGTGTGGAGATGTGAAGAAGAAATAGTAAATCAACAGATCTTTAAAAAACAAAAAGATCTTTAAAAATGCAAGCAAAACAAACGTTAACAATTGAAGAAATAAACTAACAAAATTCAAAAGGCATAGAATGTAAAAGATAAAATTAGTTTGAATGAAAATGATACAGAAACGAAGATTAAAATAAGAGAAGAAAAAGAAATTAAAAAAGAAAAAGAGGAAAAAATGAAATAAATATATATTTAGACAAATAAATACTGAAAACTTTGAAAAAATAAATCTAGATTCACTATCACCAACCGAATGTTTAGACGAGGAAGTAAATTGACAACAGTATAGAATTTGAATTAATTAAAGCAAACAAGACCAAGAAAACAAAACGAGACATAATTGGTTATTTTCCAACTCGCTACAAGATAAATTTATACTATGATAATTTCTACTCTCCAGTAAAATATTTGTAAAAAAAAAGTGCATTTTTAAGGGAAATAATAGCTCTATCAAAGTGTATGGAATAATAATAAAAAAAGCTGTCAAATTAAGTTTGTGGAAAACCTCTCTCTTCAAAGTTCCATAATTTTGGTTCTACTTAAGATTGAATAAAAATTTAAAGTTCATTTTAAAGGGGAATAATATATCAAAAATTATAGAATGAAAAAAAAAAGAAATTAAAATTAAAAACGTTCGTCTTGAAATAAAATAAAGTAAAGTAAAATAGAATGAAGATACCGTTAATCTATTCAAACTTTTAAAATTTTGAAAACTGGCCCCTTTTTCGATAAAATTTTAGTGTAAATTCGTTCAAATCATTATTTATATAACATTCTAAACTTGTCTAATCCTTTAACTTAAATTTTGTAAGAAAGTATTACTTTTAACACTTTTTCATTAAATTTTTTACTGATAATGCCCAATAGTTATTTCACTTCGATAGGCCCCTCGTAATCGAAAACCGCTAAAGATAAACTCTCAAAAGTTCATTGTTATTTATATGACTAAAATCTTTAGCGTATTAAAATTTGAGACAAATCTGTTGAGGACACTTCTCCTGAACCCTTGAATCTTTCAAATTTTCCAAGGAATACTGCATATAGCATTCTGCTTACTTTACCTCCATTTTTTGGCCTTAATGTAAAATATTTCTATTATAATAATAATGATTCGATTTTGAATGTTAGTAAAATGAAAATTACTTTCTTTTTAAAAGTGTTTATGTTATTTTTTAGGTAACTTTGAACTGATCTATCATTTTCGAAGAAAAAAATTATCAAACAACATTCCTTACTATAAAAAAAAAAAAAAAAAAAAAAAAAATAAAAAAAAATTTAATAAAATTATAAAATAATAAAAAAAAAAAATAATTTATTAAAATAAGAGTCAATATAAGTTACGGCCAGAATATAATAAAACTATAGAAGAATGAAAAGTCACTTTAATTGATAGTAATGAAAATCAGAACTTGTACTGCAGATGAAAACAGAAATTAGTTAGAAGAAATTCAGAGTCACTCCGTGAAGAGACGGTCCATACTTTTATTTGTTCAAAAAGATGCCGAAAGGAACTGTATATATTTTAAGAATGAAAGGTGATAGAATTATTAATCGATTTTAAATAGAATGCGTCGGGATATGTTAACTTTAAAATATAATAATACAGTCATGTCTTGGGTTCAATTGTTTAAGTAAGAAAATCTTCATAAAAGAGTATAAGTTAAATTTTCAACGCATTATTGACGCTACTAGGTTTGACTAGTTTCAGTAATACTGAATAGCTTACAGGTAAAAAAATATCTTAATACCAGGTTTGTGGAATCGAATATAGACCGGATTCATGGAGTCGGTAAATTAAGGTGGGTCGGAATCTGAATCGTATTAGGTCTACTCGGAAGAGGGATCGCAATCCGAGTCTGGTTTGAAAGTTGCATTTTCTTAAATAGTTGTAACCTGAGCCTGGTTTTGGAGGGAGTCGGGGTCGTAATTTCTCCAACAAAGAGTTGGGAGGGAAGTAAAGAGATATTCTAGGTAAGAAAACCATCTACGAAAACATGGTCTTTCAGTAATTGATGGTGTTTACAACAAAGCTTTGTGCCAATTTCCGATTTCAACGAAAAGTTTGAACAGGCATCTCTAGAAAAACTTCACAGACGGGGGAAAAAAATCAGCTTTAATTGATAGATAATCAACAAAGTTTAAAAGTTTCGTCAAATAATCTAAGGTATATTTAAAAATCTATCGAAGAAGAAACTCAAAAAGTCTGCTCCAATAATATATTATGGCTTGGATATCAAAATATGCTAATCTAAACAAACCCTCAAGTGTTATGTTTGCCGTCATTTTTGTTTTATGTATCAGATGAGAATCATGTAAGTAAAAACAATGTGCGAAGTGATAAACTTAAAAACAATTAAAAAAATGAAATTTATGAAGGAAAAGTAACTAAAAGTAATCCAATTAGTGAGATTACACCAAGAGAGATAGATATCTGCATTTGAAAATCGTACATAACTAAAAATTGTTATTAAACAAATGAATTTATTGGGACAAAAAAAATGAGTTAGAAACAAAAAATGATTTTTAACTCTTGCATAATGCGTAATATTTTAACTGCTTTGATATGCACTCGAAACACTCTTGGGTCTTGTTCAATGAGATTTATGTTAATTTGAAAGGGCTGAATGTTTTGTCAATAAAACGGTTATTTAGTTTTATATAATAAACCATGGAGATGCAATGATGGAATTATCTGAAAATTTGTTTGAATTAATTTAAATGTTTATAAAATGAGGAAATCTAAAGATATTAAATGTATACAAAAAGTAGGAATTAAAACAAGTTAAACGAAATCTAGTCTGAAAAACGGAAAAATCACATTTTCACATAAAAAGCAGGATTGCCGACCACATGGGTCCCACTGCTGATGTGAATTCAAGTATTCATGTGGATTTCGAAGCATAAGGGACTCATTTAGAACCAGTCTCCCATTCAGTAACTATGAAGCATCCGAAATTTGGGACCTTGCATTTCAGCAGGATCACCAAATCTTAAATGACAGTTTTTCAAAATTAAATTGAAACTCTTTTAATCAATAAATGAGAGCAGAATTATAGTCTTTATTTATAAAGTATTCTTCCATCCCTTAACAACGCTTCATCTTCTCTTCGACTTCACAATTTAAATACCTAACAAATCTCAAAAAAACACCACCTAAAATAACTAAAATTTAAATTTTTGTCCTTATTACGTAGTTCTTGTTCTTCTTCTAAGTGTCTGGAAGTGTCGGTATGTCCTCTTACTATATTTAACCAATTTTATTTATTAATTTTTGTCCCTTTCATTTTACTTGTATATTCAATATCTGATTATTATTTTACTTATAACTCATTCCCACTTTAACTCATCATTTGCTATAGCTTGGCATGCGCATATTACTTATCGATCTATTTTCGATTATATCTTATCAGCTCTCAAATATTATTTATAACGTTTTCCCCTTGGTTTGTTTTATTTTTTAGTTCACTAATGATGGATTATAGCCTAAAGGAATCCGAAACGTCTGAAATATATAATTAAAGATAATAAATGAATACTCATGGCTGGAATTTTGTTAGCGGTATTTGACCTTAAGTATTATTATTATTATTATTATTATTATTATTTTATATATATATATATATATATATATATATGATATATATATATATAATATATTATATATATATATATATACATTATATAATATATTATAAATTAGAGGTTCTATATAGTTATTTTAGTTTTCCTTTGTTCAGAGTTAATATGTAGCAGATATCTTTTGACAAAATATCGATTAGACAAACTTTAGGACATTTGTTGTTCGCATCCTTACAGTCTTATCCATATTTGTACTTTTCAAGATATATTCCTTTTATATTAGGGTCTAAGTTCTTAATTAATATTGTTTAAGGTTATATAATTATAAAGGTTCTTAGTGTTACCAGTCATAAAAAAGATAACTAATAATTTAGGATCCAATCTGGGGAGTCAATATACGGAATAAATCTCTTAGAAGTCTATTTGGTTTTCAATAGTTATCCTCGTCTCGGTTAATATTTCATTCGATACTCAATCCAAGCCTATGTTTCTAAATCGAGAATTGAAAATGCTTTATGTTCGAGGTATGACTTGTTCAGTTTTGCATAATAACCGAGACGTTTTTTTACGATCCTTTGCGCTCGAAACCTGAGCTTCCTTCACTGCAATATTCTTGAGAAATCTGCTAATTATTGTATGTAACTCCATTTATATCCTAATAGCTGAAGACCAAGCTTAAAATTAGGAAAGTTTATGGAGGCGGTACAACTAAAGGTACGCTTTTGTACAATATTCAATTATAGTAATTAGTTATTATAGTTCTTGATATAACTAACTGGATAAAATTTACATCAATTAAGGTTATGTTCATATAAAATTTGTGTAAAAGTCAACGAATACGTATATCCAAAAATAAATATATTTTTTGTATGTATGTATGTATATATATTGACTGATTTGTGATAAAACCCAAAGATAGTTCTCTAAGGAATTCCCTTTCAAACTAAGGTCCACGATCCGTGATGACATAATGGCAAGCAGATTCTAGAGATCTATTGTAAGAAAGCGTAAGAGACTGATTTTGCAGTGGTTCTGAAGAGGAAAAGCTTCCACCCATCTTGTATTTCGATCTTTACAAGTTAGAAGATATCGAAATGTTGCGGAAGATTCTGAAATCGCAGTTGTCGGAGATAAGGTTCCGACAATATCAATTCGTACAGTTTCAAAACTCTGGGAAGGAATTTCTAATGGGATAATAGGTTGCTTTTATATGACGATGAATCTTGGAACTTTGACCAATTGGTGACAGAATTATAAATAGACAGAGACAGACAAGGAAACATATAAAGGGACAAACAAAAAAATAGCGGAGCGTCTTCACTAATGGAAAGAGAAGCTTGACACTGCTTGGGAAGATAACGGACGAGGATGAGTAGTAGTTTCAGTCCAAATTTGACGGTTGCCATAAAAGGGAAAAGCATGAAGTTTATACTTGTAAGTTTGTAATTCTTCGTTAGTAGCTTGTGATCGTGCTATAGCAGGGAGATCAACTGGATCGATGGAAGTAGATGATATTGAACGTGATAAGGTATAAGCTACGACGTTATCTGAACCTTTAATATATAAGGCTGAAAAGACGTACTCCAAGATGATGGAAAGATGTCTTTGCTGGGTTTCTGCTATAAAAAGCGGAAACAAAAGGTTTATAATCCGTACATAGGACATTTCTACATTCATAAAAATGCTAAAAATGTACAGCAAAATATGCTGCTTAAAGTTCTCTATCGAAGGCGGAATATCATCTTTGTTCTATAGTTAATTTTTTTACTGTAAAAATCGATAGGTATTGGTTGACCACCATTAATCATCTGATGTAGTGCAGCTCCGATGGCGACTTGAGAAACGTCAGTGACCAATTGATTGGAGATGAGTGACATCTGAATGAGAGAAATAGAGAGATGCTGCGTCAGCTATAGCAATTTTAACTTCTTGAAATGCTTTAGAGCCTACAGGAGACCAAGAAAGAGAACTAGACTTGTTAGGACAATTCCGAAAGAGGATAAACTAAATTTGTCAGGTTAAGAATTAAACGACGATAATAGCCTACGATACTAAGAAAACGACGAAGACTAGAATAGTCAGTTGGCAGAGGATAGGCGGAAATTTGAGACTTCTTAGAGTCAGCTGTACTAAGACCATTGGAAGAAATATGATAACCTAAAAAGTCTAGAAATGATTGCATAAATAAACACTTAGGAACAGAATACGAGAGTTATCATGTAGTATTTGAAATATCTGATGCAAATATGTCATCCAGATACACAAAAACAAAAGGAATATCTCGAAAAATTGAATCCATAAAGCGCTGGAAAGCAGCTCCAGCATTGCGAAGACCAAAAGGCATAGAAACAAATTCAAAAAGACAAAAATGGGTCGCAACGGCAGTTTTTTTCCATGTCTTCCGGATGAGTTGGGATCTGATGATATGCTCGGAGAAGATTTATTTTACTGTATACTTGAGTACCATGAAGTTTATGAGACAAACCGTTAATATAAGGGAGATGATAACGATCTGATTTTGTTATAGAATTTAATGTTCTAAAATCACCACAAGGGAGCCCTTCACATGGAGCTTTTTTGGAACGAGATGATGCGGCGAAGACCAGGGGGATTTAGAAGGTCGAATGATACAATGAAGATAGAGGATTAGATTTGTTAGGACAATTCCGAAAGAGGTTAAACTAAATTTGCAAAGTTATGAATTAAACGACGATAATAGCCTACGATACCAATAAAACGACGGACTAGAATAGTCAATTGACAGAGGATAGGCGGAAATTTGAGACTTCTAAGAGTCAGGTGTACTAAAACCATTGGAAGAAATATGATAACCTAAAAAGTCTAGAGATGATTGCATAAATAAACACTTAGGAACAGAATACGAAGGTGGTTTTAATGTAATATTTGAAATATCTGATGCAAATGTTTTTTGTTCTTGATTCTCTGAGAAAACTAATGTCATCCAGATGCACAAAAACAAAAGGAATATCTCGAAAAATTGAATCCATAAAGCGCTGGAAAGCAGCTCCAGCATTGCGAAGACCAAAAGGAATTTTATTATTCAAAAAGACCAAAATGGGTCGCAACGGCAGTTTTTTCTATGTCTTCAGGATGAGTTGGGATCTGATATGCTCGGAGAAGATTTATTTTACTGTATTCTTGAGTACCATGAAGTTTATGAGACAAACTGTTAATATAAGGGAGAGGATAACAATCTGATTTTGTTATAGAATTTAATGTTATAAGATCACCACATGGGAGCCCTTCACCTGGAGCCTTTTTTGGAACGAGATAAAGAGGCGACGATCGGGGGATTTAGAAGGTCGAATGATACCAGCTTTCAAAATTATTAAATTCAGTTTTTGCAACTGTTAATTTATCCTCTGTAATTCGACGAAATTTGGCATAAACAGGAGGAGCGGCTCTATACGTTGAAAAATTTGATTTATATTCAAAATTTTGTAAGGGGTTGACAGGTGACGTAAGAGATGGAAAATTTTCCAAAAGTTGAGTGGAACAGCTTGAGAAGGAATGTATTAAAAATTATGGAGATGGCACTGAACGCTTTAGAATTCGAAGGGAGGGCCTGGAAGATTCGTAGTGGAATCCAAAATGAGTTTCTGACCACAATCCAAAATTAATTTAAAATGATGAAAGAAATTCATACCGAGAAGGGAGGTTGCTATGTCTGCAACAAGAAAGGTCCATTGAAACTCACGTCGAAATTATGATAACGTAAAAAATGATGAAAGTTCACCATGACACTTATAAGAGTATTATTTTCTGCAGTACCTAAAACTGCAGTAGGAGAAAGAGAAAAATTGCGTGTCATTGATGCAGAAAGAGCTGTCATACTTGTGCCAGTGTCTACTAAAAAGTCTATGGATGTGCCAAAATAAAAACAGCGGTTTTGAAAATGGCGAGGGCCCAAGTATGACGCTATTGGATCTGCGTTTCGATGTTTTGAATTTGGAACATATTTATTGATGTTGTGTAAGTGTTTTTTTGCCAAATCTCAATTTTTGTTTTAATTGAAAGTTTTATTAAATTATCAAAGTGAAATTATTCATTTATTCGTTTCGGCGAGGTTTAAAAGTTTGGAGTTTTAAAAGATAAGTTTTAGTTTTAAATTTTGTTTTCATTTTTTTTTTTTTGTAGGTTTTAATAAATTTTAGGAAGTGTAGTAAAGTTGTTTAGGTTTAAGTTTTAGTTTTTCAGTTTATAATAGTATACTTTTTTTATTTTAATTAATTTTAGTTAACGTGTTTTTTGTTAGATTTAGTTTTTTTTATTTATTTTTTTTTTTAGTTGTAGGTGTTAATAAATTTTAGTAAGTGTGGTAAAGTTGTTTAGGTTTGTTTTTTTTTCAGTATATAGTAGTATATTTTTTATTTAATTAATTTTAGTGCTTAAATTTTTAAGTTCGGATTTTGCTTGTTCAATTTTTATCCCAATTTCTTCTTTTGTTTTAGTCTGTTTTTGTCTATTGTTCTTATTCGTGTGTGTAGAGTATGTATGTGTGTGAAAGGTGGCCGATTTGCAAAGGCGCGGGCTTTCTATTAACTTTACCAACATCCGCGGCTTAAAATCTAACTTTGCCTCTGTGGAATATCACCTATCTAACTCTAACCCTAACCTTTTTGTCTTGTCTGGACTCAGTGATGGGCGAATTAAGAATTCAGCCTCTAACTCGTTTAATGTTCTAACTATAACTTATTTTCATATTTCGCGTCCTGAGGGGTCCGAGTGTGTGGCCTATTAAACATTAATACTCAGCGCTGTACACGTCTCGGAATCTCCGAATCTCCTAATTCGATGCGCTCTGTGGGCTAAAATCTTTCTTCCTTCTAAGCTACACATAATCTTGTGCAATCTGCTAGCTGGTTCCATGACTACCAGAAGCAGTTTGTCACTCTTTCTTTGAATATCTTACTACTTCTCAAGCGAGACTGTTTTATCTATCTCATCCAAATCTGAGGTCGCTCTATATTAGGGGATTTCATGTACACAACACTGAATGGTTGGGATCCTCTCATACTGATTTAGGTGGGAGGGAGGCGGAATCATTCAGGCGCATTCTCAACGATCTGGGGCAACTAATCAAAGAACCTCCACACATTCGGATCGTCCAAGCCAATTCTTGAACACACCTTGCCTTCTACATTTCACCTCTAGTCTTTCTCTTTATAAATACAACTACCTTCGCTCATATTGGTAAAGGTCTGAGCCACAACTTGATATGCAAGGCTGGGGTAGGATCGAATGAGTTCGAATATGAGGTAGAGAGGAAATCGCTACTTTATTAACTTGAAGGAAACATGATATTTGAAAAGTTAAACCTGGGTTTGATATAAGATCATTCTTATAGCTAATAACTATATTATTATCATCTAAGCTGCTGAATTAACATGCAAAGTAGTGGGCCTGAACAAAGTAGCATGCTGATAAATGGAGCCAGTAAATCTCGAATTTTCCATCTGACAAATAAGGGGCTACAGACGCAAATCTAATGAGTTTTGATGAAACAAAACGCAGGGGAAAATGGAAGAGTTGGGGTAGCCCCCAATTGACCAATTAACAGCGTTGAGTTTCTATTACTTTCCCATCAAATTTTGGGATAAACTGGATTTTGCTTAGATCCCAGTAAAAAAAAAATTGTTGGGGGTAAGAATTTAAGGGTATTTCTTTTTTCCATTTTATATCCATCCATTTATGCCCCCAAACATTTCCTTCCATTTTTTCCCTTAGAAAAAACATTATAAAATTATATTATATTTTATTATTATGTTATATGTATTATTATTATATGAAACTTTCTTATTATTAATTTTTTATTATTTCAGGCAAATTTTCCTAAAAAAATTGGGCAAAATTATATTTTAGCGAATTTTATTTTTGCCATTAAATAAACCATGCCCTAGAAAGTGTAAAATATTAAAGATTAGATGAGCTGTATTCGTCGATAAACCTTGAAGTATTGGAAGCATTGCCGGTTGGGTAGGTTCAGGAAAAGATATGTTGCCAGGTACAATGTATGCAACTTCTGAATGTGGGTGGATGACAGCAAAAGTGTTTGAGGAATTTTTCATAAAATTTGCAGAAATAACCCGTGGAAAAAGACCTTTACTAATAATTATGGATGGTCATCTAAGCCACACATCAACAAAAACAATTGAAATAGCAAAACAGGAAAACATCGAAATCCTGAAATTGCCATCACATTGTACAGATCTCTTACAACCATTGGATGCAGCATGCTTTTCACCATTAAAAAATTACTACGAAGAAGTTTTAACACAGTTTGTGCAGAGTACAGGTGGTAATGAACGTACTGCAAGATCCACATTTGCCAATATGTTATGTTCAGTATGGAAAAGAGGTCTCTATAAATTCATAAATTATTATTAGAATCAGTGAAATACAATAACAAATTTCTCTTTTTCAAAATAAGTCATAAAGTTCCTTACGTTTACCTGTAATATACCTTATAAGGACGCAATATAATGAAACGCTTAACAATTTAAAAACATGGCAAAATTTCGTTTTCATTGAAAAGAAAATATTATTTTAATGGGAATCTACTTTTGAAAAGTGGTCCTAGTAATTATTTGGTATTATTATTTATATTATTATTAATTAATTTTATAATATTATTATTATTATTTATTATTATTATTATTATTATTGAAATTTAATATGAATTCGTTTTTTTGCCGTTTTTTTTATTTTTATTCGTTTTCAATTATTCTAATTTTTAAAAAACTACTTCGGCCACTCTTTCTCGTCTCCTTTTCTCTCTCGTCCTCATTTCTTGCTTCCACGTACACGGCTCTATATTATATATATATTATAGTATATATTATATTATATATATATATATATATATATATTTATTGATATATTATATATATATAATATATATATATATAATTATATAATTTTGATAAGTTCCCTTCAATAGGGTGATGAAGTTTTTCAATGTGGTTATAGGGGGAGTGGGTACGATGTTTGGATTAAAGAGTAGATGTTGGAATAAAACAGTGTGTACACCTAATGGCAATAAGTCAGTCTATGGAATAGTGAAGGTGGTGTCCCACAGGGGTCAGAGCTGGGTTACTATTGCTCCTCATATATATATATAGATGATTAGACACGCATGTAACTTAAATGCAAGTTTCCTAAGTTGGCAGATGATAGGTGCCTTGGTCGCCCTCGGCGCGCACTTCTCCTGGGCTAATCCGTCTGGCGCCACAGGGAGATATCGTATATGATAGACTTAATGAGCTGGGCGCGTCGGTTCTTTTAGATGTTTTCGCCTTTCTAAGCTATCTGCGGACTGTGCATCCATCGGATCCTGCTCGGTAGGACTCGGGATAGACGGACGTGTTCACGAAATGAGGTACCAGCACTACAGTTAAGTATCGGACAACGGACAAAGTGGCACCTCAGTTAGAATAGTTTATATAGGATGTATAACGATTCCAAAATGATCTTGATAAACTCTTGGGTGGGCAGATAAGTGGCAAAATAATTTAATAGTAAAAAGTGTAAGGGTCTTCACCTAGGTTTCTCAAATAAAGTTTAAACTGCGATAAGGTGAATGGGGATTGGCTTGAGTCGTGTGGACGAAAGAAAAAGATTTAGGTGGGATTATAAGCAGTAATTTGAAAGTAACCTAATCAGTGTTTGGAGCGAATAATAAAGCTATATAATGCTGGGCCATAATATAATCGCAATGTGTTAGCAGAGAGCAAAATAGTAAATAAGTAAATGTCAATAAATAGCTATTTGGGACCAATAATAGAGTATTCTGTCACAAGTTTTGGGCCCTTATTTAAAGAAAGGACTTTTAGATATGCTAGAGAGAGTGCAACGTAGAGCAACAAGGATGATTTTTGGTTTGAGGGTAAGAGCTATGAGGAGAGGC
The DNA here is from genome assembly GCA_015478945.1 of Trachelipus rathkii. Taxonomy (NCBI): domain Eukaryota; kingdom Metazoa; phylum Arthropoda; class Malacostraca; order Isopoda; family Trachelipodidae; genus Trachelipus; species Trachelipus rathkii. The sequence continues at coordinate 87,242 of JABUQX010054415.1, forward strand.
TGGAAGGAGTAAGGAATGTTTTCAGTAAGATGAGGCGATTTCTCAGAGGGGTACATGATATCAGTCTACAAAATTGTTTACATCTATATGAAATACGGAGCAACCAATAAAATTCTTTCGTAGTAGAGCACGGACGGAGAACAGCGGGCAATAACAAAGAATTAGAAGAAAGCATGCCAATCTGTTGATGTAAAGAAAGCATTCTTTCAAGCATAGTTTGTTTAATTTTGAATGGTTTGCCACAGGAGGTTTATATATTATATATATATAATTTATATATATATATATAATATATTATATTATTATATAGTATTAATATTTATTACTCTATATAATATATTATATACTATATATTTATATAATACTATATATAATATATATATATATATATATATATATATATATATATCATCTGATATAGTATTAGGGATGGGCCGGATATCCGGAAACTATCCGGTATCCGGCCTAACACCGGACTCCCCAAGTTTTTTCACTATCAGGTATCCGGCTCGGTATATTCAGTTTATCCGGCCGAGATAGACCGGATATGTTACTATCCTCGTAGGTTTCTCTCGTTGGGAGGAAATAATTCAACAATAATACTTAAATTATCATAATATATATATATATATTATGTATATATATATATATTATATTATATATTATAATATAGATATATAATATATATATATATATATATATATATATATATTATAATGAGTATATATATAGTATATATATTATATCATATTAATATATATATATAATACACAAATCGGTATATATATATATATTATATATTTATATACATATATATACTATAATTATATTAATATATATATATATATATATAATATATATATATATATATATATATATATATAATATATATATTATATATATATATATATTTATTATATATATATATATATATATATACTTGTTTAGACTTTCGATGTTTTGTACCAATGTTATATTATTTTATTCATCATTTATATTTACTGTACAATACATTTTATCCGAAATTTGGTGGGATACACCGTTTCAAAATTATTATATTCATTATAACTTAATCTTAAGAAAATTTGTATAAAAGAAAATAATGAAATGTTGATTTTCAAACTTTTATTCATGAATTTAAGCCTTAAGTTTTTGTTATATTAAACTTTTTAAACAAAAAAACCTTTAATAATACAATGCAAAAAATACCGATTTTTTGGTGTTGCTGCCAGAGGTACAAAGATGGCCAAAATTTGTGGACTATAAATTTTTGCATTCCACTGTAATTCCACAATTTTTTTTTTGGTAAGTCCTTTAATTGCGGAATGATATAGACATTCCGCTAACTGCAATCGCAACATTTTTAAAATTATCGCAATCGCAATTACGCGACAATTTATTTTGGTATACCGCAATTGCGGAATTGCGGACTTATGCGGATATCCGCTTCACCTCTAATATATATATAATTATATATATATAATATATTATATATATATATATAATATTATTTATATTATATATATATATATATATATATATATAATATTATACAGGGTGTCTCACGAGTTATGTTACAGCTGTGTATCACTGTACGGGATGTTTAATTATGAAATGTGTAAAGAATTATAGTTCGAATATTTAATTCATTAAGGAGGATGGGATATTTTACGTTGGTGTCTGCGACGCGCAATACGAAAACGCGCACAAACATGCGAATTTCGAATGGATGATATATTTTTTTTTGATGGCTTCTGTGAATGGCACATAAAAAAAAATGAGGTGTGCTCTCCTCTCGACATTATTTTGATACGGTTGTTCGTTTCCACGCAATGTACCCATAAACAACTAGACGTCATCCGTAGACATCATGTGCCTACAAAAGCCGAAACATGTCAATATGAAATAATTAGGTTAAATCCATAGGCATATCCAATAGTATTTAAAAATATCGATACGGCTAACAAAGGAATTAAATTAAAATACTTAATGCATACCCTTTTAGATTACATTGATATGTACTATGTAGCCTTATAAATACGGCCATGTGAATGTGTACAATTAACTAACAGCTATCATATGGAGGTTATGTCATAACCTATGAATTATGCGTAATAAAGTGTAGTGAAACGTATAACTTCTGAGTGGTTTGTTTAGCCAGCCATACATTTGGAACATACCACGTGACCAGTATACGCAGAACGAAAAGCGTGACATGTTGGAGATGTACATTACGCAAAACAGGAATGCTCGCAAAGCTGCTGCAGAATATGGAAAACGTTATCCACATCGACGACCCCCGAGCCACATGGCATTCCATAGAGTTTACAGACGGTTTCAAGGTACAGGGTCGATAGTTCAACCCCCTCATCACATATGGGAGAGGGGTCATGTCCGTACATTCGACGTCGAACTGGACGTTCTGCTATACACCCATGAAAATCCAACGTCCTCATTACGGCAGGCTAGTTCGGTCTTGGGAATTTCGAAGGAAACCATACGACGGATTCGTTTTGCATACAACATGTATCCATATAGGCCATACATTGTGCATGGTTTGCATCGTGGAGACCAAAAAGGGCGGCTGGGATTCCTGGCTGTCATTGATTGCCTTCTAATGGATTAACGGACTTATTGGAAAATATCTTATGGACGCGATGAATTCTTACCAATAACGGTATGTATAGCAGGTGGAACTCAGACATTGGCGGAAACAAACCCCCGTCTAACATTCACTTGCCAATCACCGAGGTCTCATA
>JABUQX010054415.1:95000-111378 GCA_015478945.1 Trachelipus rathkii
ATTAATTAAATTGAAATTAAAACGAACCAAATTGAAATTTAGTATCTGTTACATAAAATAAGTAAGCAAAAAATAAATGCTTTTATTGGGAGGGATGAACCTGATGCTTTAATAATAAATTTTCAACATTTGGCATCAATTTAGTTAGGTTTAATCTCAAATCTCCTCGGTTAATGATGTCCATGTTTTTTTTTTTTTTTTTTTTTTTTTTTTTTTTTTTTTTTTTTTTTTTTTTTTTTTTAAAGCTAGGAATGATTGGGCAATGCGCGCTGAACCCCCTTATCACTAGGATATAAGATGAAAAGCAATTAAACTTCTTCGGCAGGACTCCATAATACGGGATAAGTAACAGGATGTCTTTTTGAAGCCAGAATTTCTGATATTTCCCCCATTTTTTTTTTATTTCTAAACTTTTCTTAAATTCTTCGTTAGTGCTTATTCGATCAGTTCCTCTTGTAATATGACATCCCTTTCTTATATGTCACCATATGGATTGATTAGCCACTGTTGTATTACCATATTCAAAATAAACTCAAACCTAGTTTTAAAATCTGAATAGAGGGTATTTATATGTTTAACGTAGGTTGTTAGTATCTGTTACATAAAATAGCTAAGCAAAAAATAAATGCTTTTAGTGGGAAGGATGAGCCTGATACCTTAATAATAAAGTTTCAACATTTGGCATCAATTTAGTTATGTTTAATCTCAAATCTCCCCGGTTAATGATGTCCAGTCTGTTTCTTTATTTTGCTAGGAGATTGACAACCGCGCTGAAACCCCTTTCCACTAGGTATAAGGATGGAAAAGCAATTAAAAACTTTCTCGCGATACTCCATAATACGGGATAAGTAACAGGTATGTCTTTTTTTTGAAGCCAGAATTGCTGATATTCGATTTCTAGAACTGTATCCTAAAGTTCTTCGCTTATGCTTAATTTCCGAACCTCAGTCTTCTTTGTAATATGGACATCCGTTTCTTCAATGATCACCATTATAGATTGATATCCACTGTGGTATTACCATATGAAAAACATTCATCATACCCAGTTTCAAAATCTGAATAGAGGGCATTTAAAAGTTGAACGTAGGTTGAAACGTCGTCTTCCTGACAGTTTATCGGTGACAAATTGGGGAACTGGGAGAATTCTCGCCGTCCAATGTTTTGCTTCATTATCTTAATTCTGGCAAGAAACGCTGAAATGATGGACTTTGTTTTAATCAAATTTAGACTGTCACCTTGTAACTGCAAGTTAACCTAATTAAATTTAGTAAACAAATCTGTTAAATAGACAATGTCTGGTTCCCACTTGATTAAATTTTCTTTCAAAATTGGATCTTTAGCATCCAGAAACTCTAAAATAGTCTCAAAAAGTGCAAAAAATCTTGTCAAACATAAGCTTTTTGACACCCAACGTACTTCAGTGTGAAGAAGTAATTGATGAAAGTTCTCGTCATTTTCTTCACACAACTTCGCAAATAACCTCGTATTCAACGCGTTGTTTCGGATTCGGTTTACTGCATGAATGACTAATTGAAGAGATTCATGCAATCTAACATTCAGATTTTTAGCAATTAAATGTTGTCGATGGATGACGCATTGTATTGCTAACACCCCGGGTACATTTTGTTTTAATTAGCTTATAAATCCACAATAGCGCCCAAACATGGCAGGTGCTCCATCTGTAGTTACTGATATTATATTTGATAAGTGGATTTTTTTTCCATGAAGTAATCCTTCAAAACATCAAATATTAATTTCGCCTTTAGTGTCGTTGTCAAAGTTCTCGCGAAAAGCAGCTTCATAGATTTCTTGATCGATAATGAAACGAACATATGCCATAATAATGCTTCATTACCAGGTAAAGTGCTCGTCCAGCCGTATAGAGGGGGTCGTTTGCAAATCATTACACAAGAAGCTCTCAATATTATAACTCACATTTCATCAATACGTCTTTCAACTGTGTTGTTGCTTAAAGAAATTCTTTTAATGATAATCAGATGCAGGTTTGTGTAAAATAGTTTAAAATAGTTAAATATGAACATGAAACATTATTTTTTTCTCCGATAGTAATGTGGTTTTTCCCGGATTTTTGCTAAAGTAGTGAGATTTGTAAGACGCCCGCAAACCATCATCGTTTCTTTGTGACGTCGAAGCATACATTCTGTCCACCGTGGGTCTCTTCTGAAATTCATTTATATCCTTTAAAAGAAATAGAGAGAAGTTTTTCAAATCTTTACCTGTTTTATGAGGGTGACATATTCTCAGATGATCCTCCAGTTTAGATGGTTTCATAGCGTCATTGCTTAAAACTTTGTTGTATAAAAGGTACACAGGGAATTGCGCTGTCTTCGCGAAGAATTTCTACTGCGCGTATGTGTGTGACATGATGATACTGGTATATCATCATGTACAAGTTTTTACAAGTTCAAAGTGTATTGCGACCACAAAGCGAAAGGCTACAACTTACACAATTTTATGAAATATACTAATTTAATTTAATTAATATATAATGATTAAATGAGAGCCACTATCGTTGACCCCCATTTACATCTCATGGACCCCCAATATTTTTGAAGACTTACATGGACCCTTTGCAGGTCGTTGTAGACCCCTGGGGGTCTATATAGACCACTTTGGGAATCAATGATATATCTTTTAACACATTTTGTATGATAAATCCAAAGTACACAAATCCGTTTTTTTGATTAAATCACCCACGCAGGAATATTTTCATTTACTAAGCAATCAAGTTTTTCATATCACCTTTAAAGCACGTTGTCTATATCTTTCGCCTTTCTCCATAAATGTGTTTCCTTATTCTTAACAATGTAAATTTATGTAATCAATATTAAAAATACACTGATCACGACGATGAAAAACTATTGAACAAGGTAGGCTAATTACGGTAATTGCAATTAGATCAAATTATTCAAAGAATTCACTAAAAAATATATACGTATTAACGATTTCTATAGCGAAGATCAAACAAAACTATAATTAGCATCAAATTTTCTCGTATTTCTTTATAGCTAAGCAAACTAAACTGCAATGGCGCCGTTTTACTGCCATTTAGAGCTTGCAGTTATCTTACTATAGTACATCGTACGTCTGGCTAAAGTTCTTTCCAAAATGGTCATTTTTATTTTTTCTAGCTATTTCAATTAATCACTAGGTATATAATATATATAATATATATATACTATATAATATATATATATATATATATAATATATATATATATATATATATATATTATATATAATATATATAATATATTACTAATATATATATATATAAATATATTATATCATGGCAGTGTCTATTAGGGAACCGGTTCTCGTATAAACGTCTGCCTCTCGAATTACAACCGGCAAGGAGCAATAACATTAAATGTATGTTCGGCTATTGGCTCAGTTTGAAATATAGAAGTCACAAATTCTTAACTCACAAAATCCCCTATTTTACACCTAACATATTTTAGAAAAACATTTTACTTTCCCTACTATATAGATTTTATTTATTAAAATACCTATATTAAAAGTTTTAATTTGTCTCTTTTTTTATTTATCATTTATCTCTTTCATTGTAATTTCTTTGTCTCTTTGTTGTGTATCGTATAAACTTATAACAAAAATTAAAATTATTGGTTTAGCGTGTGTATATATATAAATATATATATATATAATATATTATAATATATATATATATTATATATATATATATATATATATTATATATATATATATATATATATATATATATATATATATCATTTCCATAATGCAGAGAGAGAGAGAGAGAGCCAGCTAATTATAAAGGTTTTAAGTCGTGCAAATTGCATAAACAGAAGAAAAATTATAGAGTTTTCGAAGAAACTTTATTTAGAATAAAAGTTTCATTAATATATATGTAGAACCTGAAAATCTTTTTTTTCATTATAGGTTCAATTTCTTTTAACAAAAAATGTCTATATTTCCCCATTAAGGGGCTCGAAGCCGACGTGGACAGAGGGGGACGAGGTTCCCCCGTCGATCCACCGATAGAGGCCGAGAGAACCCCGAACTACCTGCTTCATCTTTGGCTTTACCTAATTATGGTAACGCCTATAACGTTAAAAAAAGACAGTAAATTTCCATTCCCATTATATACTTGGTACTCTACTTTAACTTATATAGAATTACCATCACGGGAAACCACAAAATTCACTGTCAACCACAGTAAAAAACATTGTTGGATCCTGTAAAACGGGGCTTATACCCAAAAAATAATAGAAAGCAGTCTGAGTAGAGTGTGAAGTATAAAAATATAGAAAACCAATAAATATTAATTTGATAAATTCATATCTATGTGAATTCATGTGGCGAAAAAGAATACGGGGAAGAAATTATTTATAATGTTATAAGGATATTGCTAATTTTTAAAAATCCTTTCTGTTATATATATTATATAAATATATATATATATATATATTAATAATATAATATATATAATATATATATTATAATATAATATACTATATATATATAGTTAGTAGTATATTATATGTAAATAATTTCTACATTTTATTCGACTTTCATTCTGCTTTTTGACATTTTTCTAAACTCTTCCTACACTATTTCTCGAAATATAATTTTTCCTATATGAATTTCAATTATTACCCTTATTTTTTTATTTTTCATGTTGTGGAACAGAAAATTTGTGACTTCAAAACAAACTTGAACCCGCTTTATTTATCATGATTCGAGAGTACTATTTTTGGTAAATAACTACCTTTAAATCCTATCACCCAACGTACAAGGTAGATAGTACAGTAGGTATTATCAATACATCATGATAGACACTGAGTCGGGTTTATAACGAATCCTGATTGAAGGGTAAAGATTACACTTGATTATATAAACGGATATACATTGTATAAATAATATATATATGTATACTCATCTGACTGATATTTTATATATATATATTAATAGTATGATATTATATATATTTATATATATATTAATTATATATATTATAATTATATATATTAATATATATATATATTAATTAATACTTTATATTAATATTTAATATACTATATTAACATATAATATAATATATAGTATATAAATAATATATACAAGGATTAATTATCCTGATTATAATAGTAATATTCAGAGGTCTCATATTAAAATACCATGATGTACATAACTGTTTCTCTAAACAGACAGGACTATTTATACAAACTTTCATATTTCACAAATAACATAAGTCGATACAATGTATTTAAAGGTTGAATATACAGAACATTATCATAGCAATTTATAAAGAATCATTTTTCGCAAACTTAGCTTCAAAAATTAATGATACGTCATTTGTCACAGACACAAGCCCGCCCTCACTCCGACCCTATTCAATATTAGACCAAATCACGGTCGACTCCATTTTATTTCATTATGCAATGCTTCACTATGCGTCAACATACATTACTTTTTGATTTCCATTTAGAACATCCTGTCCACCCTAACACCAATGGTGAGTGCACATACAACCTGCCATAGAGCTTCCCTATTAATCTATAATACGCCTGTTTTCAAATCCATAAACCCTAAAATACAATTTTATTCTTCTCTCAATTTTTTCAAAACATTTGTTTCAATGGGAGAACTGATCTAAACATCCTTACAACATTCAAAAATGCCCCAGTTCTTCTTCGTCCAATTCAAATCAATTACTCGACGCACTCATTCATAAAAAAATTAATTACCAACATATATCTTCCCACCAACATTTTAATAAAAGAATTTCCCCGGTATACTTCCTACAATCCCCTTTATCCCTCTTACCCTTATTTATATAGGGGTGCTATTACTTCACTCCAATCTTCGGAACATTCCCCTCTAGAAAAACGATTGTTACACAACCCCATATCCCGTGAATCCACCATCTCCGGGTTTCGCTCATTGATCAATTTCACCGGTAATCCATCTATAGTTAATGACTTTCTAAAGAATAAGCATAGGATTAGAAAACGGCCTGACTTTTTCGGCTGGTTGTTATATGACCAGGTGCAGAAAAAGAAACTTGCTAGCAGCACCACCCCAGCGGGTTCACCACCACTCAATGGATTTGTTTACTGTTCGAGAGTAGAACAATTCAAAGGTAAGTAACGATGATGAAAGCCAGAAATACTTACAATTAGTTACGTAGCAACATCCATTGACAAAAGATGTTTGTTCACAAGTTCTATGATATATATTGAGAAACATCTTAAATCTGAACATAGCCTAAAAGGTAAGCCACATTGTATTTGGTGGCATGGATGGGATGGATTGAGTGTTTTCTGGAATAAAGGACCGAATATTTGTAAGTAAAGGTGTGAGAGATGCCTACTTAAAATGTCCAACTGGTGGTAAAACAACATTTTCAGTTCTGTTTTGTATATTAGCCTCAGGAATTTATCTTCCACCATTCACTGTATACAAATAATTTCTACGATACTTGGAATAAAGGTGGACCAAAAGGAGCTGCGTACTGTTGCAGTGAGTCTGGATGATGAACCTTAATTTTGAGAGCTGGTTACTAAAAATCTTTGTAACTCATGTCGCTGATTTAGAAAAGCCAGTATTATTAACATTCGACGGTCATAATAGTCCTCTTACATATAATACATTTAAGGCTCCAATGGATAATAACATTATTATACTGTGTATCCCACCAAACATTTTACATGCTCGCCAGCCTCTAGATGTGGGTGTGTTTAAGTCAGGTAAGGACATGTAGAGGGAAATTATGAATGACTGGTACAAAGACTCAAGAATGAAAAGTGTAGATAAAGAAAAGTTCCCCGCATTACTGGCCTAACTGTGGCAGAAATTAGATCCGATTACTGCAAAAAATAAATTCCGTGGTGCTAGTGTCTATCCTCCAGACAGAACCAAAGTTATGGATCGGATTGTTCGTACCAGTTCTGAAATAACCTACAGAATCTGCGTCTTATGCTGGCACCTCAATACCACTATACAAGTCTCCAAGAAAGGTTCTGAGGGAGGCAATAATACAAACAATTTCCCCAGAACCCTCTTCATCTTTTTCAGGCTCCAGCTGCGAAAAGAAAGTAAGAAAAAGGTCAAGAATACAGGAAAAAAAAAAAAAACACTGGTGAAGTCCTTGCAGTTCATGATGAATGAAATAATGAAACTCGAGGCAATAGAGCGTGAACAAAAACTGGACAAGAAGCAGGCAAACCTACAAGGAAAACCAAATGCTGAGACATCACAATCTGCAATTAGGCCTACAATAAAAAAACGTCTAATTATTGCAAATTTTGTCGCAACAACATGTAGTGCCCATGTCGGCGTTTTCTTGACTTTTAATTTTGGTTTGGCTCCTGTGGACCCAGCAATTGCCTGTAGCCCCAAAACAGGGCTGGCACGACACCATATATATAAGTATTAATATATTATATATAATATATATATATAATATATATATATATATATATTATTATATATTATATAATATATACTATATATATAATATATATATTTCCAGCTTTTGGTAAATTTCTTTTTACAACCTAAAAGAAAATTAATAATTTATTTTACTCCGGCTTCTGACTCCGACTAAGGTTTCTGCACTGTTTGAAATTGTTCAGTTACTTTTTCAGCAAATTAAAATTATTTCACGTACACGAAAATCATTTTGAAAACAAATATATACCCAGGATCCGACTCCATACTCCGGCTAAGGTTTCTGCACTATTTTGAAAGCTTAATTATGGCACGTTTTGGCAGGAAAATTTACATCTTAAACAATATTTCTCTGAAAAAATTTATACCAGGCTCCGGACATGGCTCCGGCTCCGTGGTTCGTACTGGATCCGACTAGGGTTCTGCACTATTTGAAAAATTATTCAGCACGTCTTCTTCTGGCAGTAAATTTTTCACCTAAAATAAGATTTCTTGAAAAAAAATTCATTCCCAGGATCCAGCTCCGTCTAAGGTTTCTGCACTATTGAAAAATTGTTCAGCACGCTGGCGATAAATTTCACCTAAAAAATATTTCTTTGAAAAAAATGAAGAGAATCGATGATTCCGGCTATAGGTTCTCTGTACTATTTTTGAAAATTGTTCGGCACCGTCTTTCTGGCATTAAATGTTTCTCCTAAAAAAATATTTCTTTGAAAAAATCTTACCCCACGTTTCTCCGGCCTTCAGACCAGCGTGTGGCTCCGAGGGTCCTGAGTAAGTTTCCTGATGCTATTGAAAATTTTCAACGCATCTTTAAGACCCTCAAAAAACACCTTTAAAAAAATATTTTTCGAAAAAATTTCATCCTTCGGCTCCTGACTCCGACTTCCGAAAAGGATATTCTGCACTTTTGAAAAATTTTCAAGCACCTCTTCTGACAAAATATTTTTCACCTATACGTTAATTAATTTCCTGAAAAAAAATTCACATACCCCCAAAAGGGGGATCCGCTCCGACTAAGGTTTCAGGACGTCTTCTGGTAAATTTCACCTAAAAAAAAATAATTTTTCAAAAAAAATTTCAGTACTCCGGATCCGAGTAAGGATTCTGCCACTATTGAAAATTGCTCAGCACGTCTTCTTGAAATAATTTTCTTCACTTAAAAAAATATTTTCCTGAAAAAAAATCATACCCAGGATAAGGCTCCGGCTTCGACTAAGGATCATGCACTATTTGAAAATTGTTCAGTACTTTTTCTGGCAATAAAAATTTTTTCATCTTAAAAAAAATATTCATGAAAAAATTGTCATCTAAACTTTTGAAAAGTCAATTTAGTATAAAATCCAATCAAGGACCGAAAGGTTGACAATGCGAAAATACATTAAATTTTCATATAATTATAAATAAAACTTTTTTTTTATAGCCAGAACCTGTAATTGCTATTTTGACTAAAATTGAAATTTTTTAGTTCATAACCTCTGTAACTAAATTTCAGTATCTAAACAATTTAAAATTTTAAAAAAATAATTACACCATGATGTTCAGGAAGAATTTTGATTTTGCTTTCTAAAAGTAGGGGGTCTTAGGATAAAATTTCTCGTACAATCGAACAGAATTTAATACATCAAATAATTTTATCAAACTATTTCAAAGGTTTTGGCGGCAACAGATTAAAATTATTGAAACGAACGAAAATACGATTAAATATTTATTTTGCTTTATTTAAAACACATTGACTGCCAGGAGATTGACCAAAACTTTCACCTGTGGCCACACACTTTTTTTTTAAATAATATAAATCTGCAAGGTTTTAGAAGTATTTAAGAATTCAGTTTCAAGTTACTCATAGGAATCGTTTTTTATAGATATTCTCTAAAAGTAATATGTATTTCCATCCAATAATATAATATGAAAATTATATCATAATTATATACAATTATATATATATATATATATATATATAATAATTTATATATATATATATATATAGATATATTATATTCAGTGTGGGCCATGTCCAAGCTTAATTTATGGTGGACAAAAAAGCGTAGCTATGTCCAACAATTTTGTAGAACACTGAAAAATTTATTCTGCTGAAGCAATGTCTACCAAGTATGGTGGACAAAAACGCCTAGCCATGTCAACCAAATTTGGAGAACAGATAAATCTATTCTGTTGAAGCCATGTCCACATATGAACCAAAAAAAAAAATGAGGGACAGTAAGAAGTCACAAGGGTCTATCAAAGACTATCCCACTAAAACAGGCTACACATATAGCTTTGAAATTTACACCGGGAAGTCTGAAACTGGGGAGAGGGAAGTCAATTTGGCACAGAATATCTGTTTGAAGTTGATGGAAGGCCTACTCAACAAGGGCGGAACCCTATATGTGGACAATTTCTACACAACACACAGCCTTGCTGTTGAGCTCCTGAAGAAAAAAAACTCCAGTTCGAGCTAATAGGAAAATCTTTCCCAAGGAAGTTATGAATGTTACATTTCTTAAAAGCCTATTTGTGAAGAAGCCATGTGCTATAAATGTTTCTTTTCATTTCACAGCAGCAAAAGAATTTAGTCATGAATAATTGATTTCCCACAACAATATGAATTTATATACTTTCTAAATTTTCTTTATAAAAAAAAAAGAAAAAAAGTCTCAATAACCAACTGGCTCCACGTGCCGGGACCTCGGTAACTCTAAAGGTTGGTTAACATAAATGATATGTTTGTTATAATTAGGTATCAAAATCTGTATTTTTCACGTAAAATTTATACTCAAAATCATATGTAAAAATCAGGAAAATTTCAACATAGAGCTAAGTAATGTATACCAAAATGTTCGCCAGGGGCCATGCTATATGAATAACATGTAAAATTGCCTTCAAAGGTGACCAGATATGGTATACAAGGCTTCAACTGAAATATAACTGTGAACCAAAATTGGTTGACATGGCCTATTACAAAATTTCACTGTACACCAAATTTGTTCAACATGGCACTCAATGTGTTAAAAACCTTAAATATCAGAAATTGCTTATAAAATGCTTGCTTGCATAATAACACGTAATAATTTGGGTACAAACATACCAATAAGGTTTATATTAGTTTGTTCACGTGGCTATTTATGATTCGCTGATGGAAAAATTATAGAAAAATTTTAGAATACAAATCTCCCCTTGGAGAGAGCTCTGGATTCCTATATCCGGACTTTAAAAAGAAAAATCGCAGAATTATTACCGTATACGCATCCATAATTAATTAACCACGTGAATAAGAATTAAATCAAAGATTTAATTTAATATTTTTCGGTGACTTAGTAATTAAGGAAATAGTAAATATATACTTTTCAGATTATTAAAATAATCGACACATTATTTTTTTTCGAACGGAGGGGTGTGTTAGACATGTTTTATTATGTTTTAAACATTATAACATGACGACTGGCTAATCAGTTAATGGCGACTTATTGCGTTGCCATTAACAAAATTGGTTGTTTATTTCTCACATCTACGTCTGGCTACACTATTTTTAAATTCTCAAAGCTTCAAAAGTTTTGAACCAAAGAGGAATTGCTTATTCTTGGTCTTTTTTTTTTTTTCTTTTTTGAAATTTGTTTTATTACAAAGAGACATTACATAGAATTTTTATTTTACAGGAAAAAAAGTTATATATATATATATAATATATATATATATATATATATATATACTTATATATATATAATATATATTATACTATATATATAATATATATATATATATATTTATAATATATATATATATATATATATATTATATATATTACAGTGGCGTATTTCCAGAATTTTTTTTTCGGGGGGGGCCAGACAAAAAAATCTGTTTCATAGTATGTATTATATATATATATATATATATATATATATAGTATATATATAGGGTATTATATATTTATATAATAGTTATATTATATATATATATATATATATATACATATAAAGAGGAGAGAATAATATTTAATTTCTAAGAAATTATTACAGCAAGATACACAAATTACTAAAAATCATCTTACCTAAAGTGTTAACTTTAATTCGACGGGCATGAGAATGAGCAAAATCCGAGATAGGCATCTGTGCGATTATATGCAATATTTCGATGTATTGTAGAGGAGGGCAAGTCCAGTAAGTCTCATCTCCAATAGTATTTCTCAAGTAGGTATTCAGAAGTCTTAATGTTGAAAAGCTTTTTCTACTTGAAGCCAGTAGACACAGGTAAAATGCATCAGTAAATTTGCAAAAAGATGTAAATATTTTGGTAATTGTGACTGCGAACAAGAAAAATTAGTCCGTTTATTGCATGTTTTTGGAGACGAATTTTATGCGTGATACCATTTTTCAACTTCCATAAAATCCCATTCTGCTTTTACTAAATCTTCTTCTATTAGGTTTTCGAGGTCTTCCTTGTAAAATGTTACACAAATTTTTATCTTCTCATATTGACGCATTCCTAAAGAAGATTCAAAGGATTATGTCAAATTGCAAAGAAATTTTAAACATTTCCAAAGATTGTTTAAAAATAAATTTCTCTTAATGCTGATATTAATCATCCAAAAAATGAGTATAAAAATGGAAGTAACAATAATAGAGATTTGTGGAGTCGAAAAGTAGACAATGTTTTGTCAGTATATTTGGAAACTAGATTAAATTCTTTGGACTACAGCAATTTCAATAAACAGCTCTGATACGCTTAACCACATTTGTTAGAAAATCTGCTGAAATTCTAATGATGCATTTTCTCTGATGGCTTCAAGTTTAGTTTTTAACTAAAGGACTTGCGAGATTTGTTCCTGACAGCGACGAATGAATTAAAATTACTTTGACTTTCTGCAAAGCATATTATTAACATAATGCATATTTAAAATTTTTAAGAGTCTAGAAAATCTCGGGGGGGCCATGGCCCCCTGGCCCCCCCCCCCCTGGATACGCCACGGTATATATATATGCTTGAGCCCCATTATGGTTAATATATATATATATATACTATATATATACTAGCCCCTTATTATTATATAGTATTATTATATATGATATATATATACTTTAGTAGTATAATTATAAAAATATGAATATATATAGACCTTTATGTTTTACGACTCCGTCAGTTTGATTATTTTTTTTTACATACTTATTTTGCAACTTTTTTGAAATAACAATCAATTTAAGTGGAGACGGACATGATTCAATAAAAATATATATAGAACCTGTTACGTTTTACGGCTCCGTCAGTTTTTATTTTTTTTTTTAACTAAAGATTATCCCACGGGTAAACCGCAAGAATGGCAGGAGTCGGGGTCTCTCGGCAACTTCCGGGGGAACGACGGATAGAGTAGTGGACATATTTCCCCTCCCCCTCAGGGGTAGGGTCTCCGGAACCCGCCTCTTTGGTATATGGTCGTCCCCCCCTCTGTCCCCACCGTCGGCTCGAGCCCAGTACTTAATATTTTTTTTTTAAAATTTTTTTGATTTAATATTTTGTAATAAAGCTTTTTATGCTGATTATCATAGAATAAATTATAAATTTTAGAAATTTATATCGGATCAAATGTCAAACTATACCTTCCTTTCAGTACAATAATTCATAATAATTAAGTATAATAAAATATACACAGCATTTAGTAATCAGCTGAATCCATAAATGCAATTTGTTTTCTATGTATAAGTATCGTACTTTACTGTAGATATACCATTGGCAGCAGAAATAAGAATTACTGTAAATAAAGTAATACTGTAAAGTAAAACACCTACTATACTAACCACAACACCTTTTTTAGAAACACTTTTGAATCATGTCGTCACCACACTAAAATTCATTATTAGTATCATTTATTAGCAATATGTTAAAAAAAACAAAAAAAATAAATTATATATTACATATATATATATATATAGGATATATATATATATATATATATATATATATATATATATAAATATATAATATATATATAGGCTATAATATTATATATCTTATAATATAATATATATATTCTAAATTGAAAACACCCCAAATGTGAGGCATACTCCATACAGGCGACGACACCCCTATAAAGAGAAAGAAACTAGGGCGGCTTGAAGAAATTATGAAGGCGGCTCAGAACACCCAACCTCTTAGAAGCTTCCTTAGAAAGAGAACTAATGTGATCCTTCCAATGAAGTTCACGAAAAACAAGAAAAATCATGAATATTATGGACAGACGAAGGTTTGAATTGTGTTTTAAAAGATGTTCAAGTTGTGTGGAAGATAATATCGAATAGAAAGATGGAGGAACAGAGTTTTTGATGCACTGAAAACACTTTGTTTTCAAAGAACCAATTAGAAATTAGGTTTGTTGCCACAAGGTTCTAACGTGAGCTAATTACATTACTCGACAAAAATTTAGTTTTTTATCTGTCACATGAATATTTAAGTGATTTTCTTAATAATAAACCGTCTTGGCTTGATTACCAAAAATGATGTTAAAAACTGAGTAATAGATTACATATTTTAGTGAATATATATATATATATATATATATATATATATTATATATAATATATATATATATATATATATATATATATAATATATATATATATATTATAGTAGATACTTATAATATACTATATATAATAAACCCAAAGGTGTCATTATATTGCATACCGTAAACAAAATATACCAACGCATTCATTAAACAAAAATTGTGTACAAGAAAATTTTGATTTTTAAATAATTAGTTACCAAACTTTCACTTCTTTCTCTTATACTGCGTTTTATCTTCTCTCAGCAAGAACCAGCAATAGTTACCCATCATGTTAAAATGTTCTCTTCCTTGATATCTGTGTTTATTGTCGTGGTCTTTATGGATCGTTTCGACCTGTTTTGTCACTAACAGCGCCCAAGTTATGGGAAAGAAATCCAAATGGAATCAGAATGAATTTTCAGTGACATTCGACCATCGAAGCTTCTGATTGCTGTCCAAGAGTTTTTTTATCAGTTTTTTTATCAACTCTTCATAATATTCAGCTTTATTGTTTATCTTATAAATATCCTCTCCTCCTCCTGATCAAGCAGATAACTTTGGCTAACGAAAAGTGTCAACTTTCAGAAATTTTCTTCATCTGATCGGGCGCGAATATTCCCTCTATATCACTTTTGCCTCACTAACCTGCTCAGGTACACCCGAGGGTGAAAAATACCAACGCTAAAGCAATTTTTTTTTGGTATGACTCCTAAAAGTAATTTACGTCATGAGGATATGGGGGTGAAATTGGGAGAATTGGGGAAGTTAAGGGTAAATTAGACATTGCATGATCACACAGATAATATCCTCTCTAAGCTTACATTGTGGAGACCTGTGGTGGAAGGTTAATGTGGTCTTAGGAATTTACCAAACGTGTCACGTTCATGTTTATATGCTGGTTACTATATTGACCATAAGTTGTAACCGGTTTGCTTAATTCTCTGTGGCTCATATATTACCGACGGAGTATACCTATATATGCTGTTAGTGATAGTGCAGTTTTTCTCCTCGATGGTTACGCCGACGCACCAGGTGTGCCGTGCGAGGTGGAGTGTATCGCTTATTTTGGAACGGGTGCGAGTGCGGTGCAGATCGCATGTACATCAATCATCACAGCCCTGACCCGGCGCGGTGCGGATTATTTAAAAAATATATCTAAGCAGTGCGGTGCAGTGCGGAAACGCAAGTGCGCATCTGATAAACATAGAGGTGGGTGCGGGGTGACAAAAAATAATTTGTTTCTGAGGTGCGGTGCGTGGTGTTCTTATTCTAGTGCGGTGCGGTGTGACAAAAATAATTTTTGAGGTGCGGTGCGTGGTGAGCTAACTCTAGTGCTTTGCGATGCGTCAGCTGGGAGCCATTACTCTAATGTCGGTGTGGTGCCCAAAATTCCTGGTTAGACTATGCCAACTATATCCTATAAAAGAAAAAAAAGTGAACATTTGTACGTATTATAATATAATATTTATTATATATTACATATACTAAGCTTATTAATATCTTACACTTAATTGGTATACTCTTTTAATAGTTCTATTAGTAGTGATTTCCTATTATATATATTATTATAACTAATTTACTATGTATTCTAATACATATATTTATTTTAACATGTCACTCTCTTCATTCATGCAAAAATTAATCAATTGGTACATCTCTATCTTTAACCTTCCACTATCCGCTGTGCAATGTCTGTAGGATGACGTGCAATTATGACTCTCGCTTGTAAGCAAATGATGGCACTTCGCTCGTAAAATAGTCGCGTAAATTTTCTTAAGGAACTGTGATACTCATTTTGACATATAAAGGAAAGATTAAAGTTAAGTTACTTACTCCAAGAAAAATTAGATAATATTGTTGAGATTGATGACGATGATGATTGTGAAAGTACCTCGTCACTTCATAGGTTGCTTGATCTTGCAACCCCTTCAAATAACACTATATATATACAGACTTATAAAAAAAACCTAAATCTGAAAATCTGAAAACTTTGAAACGTTTTAATGTTTTGTTTTATTTATTCTTTCTTCAATTTTAAGTTTGTAAAGTACGACATTAGCAACACAATCCTATGTCTATCTACTTATCATTCACAACTACGTGTTCAACCTTAAAAGGCACATTATTACTCACCATTACCCATTCTAATTATCCACCATGTAATCCCCAGACATTGTATCTCACCGAATTGAAAATTTTTAGTAGTGATATGGTATGAAGCAATCCTTTTTTCAGTAGGCAAAGCAAGGGAGAGAGATGTTCGTTTAATGCTTAGGAAATCTCGATTGATGATAGCTCACGAGGCTTGTACGATGTCTATCATAGATAAATTTTATATCCTCAAGTCAATCTCTTGTGAGAAACTCTATATATAATCCAACTGCACCTA